>VZTL01033945.1:0-28764 GCA_013400535.1 Scopus umbretta | reverse complement strand
TGGGGGGGGGGGAGGCTTTTCCTTCCTCAAACGGGTGGATTTCCATTGGTTTCAATGGCAAAACCTGGATTGCTGCATCCTTTCTTGTCCTGCGATGACACCTTTGAGTTTATGCCAGTGGAAGGCGTTTGCAGGGCCATCGGGTCCGAGACGACGATTTTTCCAGCTCTTCTGATTTTTCAAGGCACTGCAGAGTTGTTGTTGTCAAAAAGCCTGTTCCCCGTTTTGGAAACATAATTGAAATTATGCAAATGCTGGTGCGGCACCGGCGAGTGACTGATGCGCTGAACGCCCCGGCGCAGCACCGCTCCGGCGTGACGCTGCTTTAGCACGAAATCCCTGCACCGATCAGGGGGAGGCTCAGCCCCGCTCCTGCCGCGGCTCCTGGTCCCACCGGCGCCTGCGCCGAGCGTCTGATCCTGCTCCGATGGTGCTCCAAGCGCAGAGCTCGCCGCGTTCACGCCGCAACACCCAACGCTTGGAGCAGCGACGCTCTTGCTCGGCCACCCTGGTGTCGCCAAAAGCCGTGGCGGTCGGGGTGCGGGGCTGCGCTGGGGGGCGCGGGGTGGCCGAGCTTGCGCAACGCTGACTTGGGGGGGGGCTGTTTGGTGGGACCAGAGGGTGGAAGCTGGAGCACGAGGCTTGAGGGAGCAGAGCAAAACTCTCCCCGCGAGGCTGCTCTTTGGGTTGCAACCCTGCCGCCCTCCAGAAACCCCACCCTGCCCTGATGCGGGGTGGGGTACGAGTGCGGGGATGGTGCCTGGATCCAGTTACGGTTCAGACCCGGGATATGGTTTGGGCATTGCCCTGCTGACCTGGCTCCAGGAGGGAGCAAACCCTGGCTGGCTGAGGTGCTCACGGCCACCTTCGGCTGGGCGGCACCGAAGCTGCGCCGGTGCTTTGCACCGCAGCCGCCGCGGTCAGCGGCGGGAGAGGCGACTAATAAAGTCTAGGCTCGTGGGAGAAGCCGGCTCGGTGGCATCTTGCTAGCGCTCTTGGAGAGGGCTCCCGGGAGGGGCTGCCGATGCAAAGGCAGGCCCTCTTGGTGCGCAAAGTCCTTCCGCAGAGAGCTTTGCAAGAGGGAAGAGGAGGATTTTGCCAAAAGAAAAGAGCTTCCCCCCCACGCCCATCTAGGCCTTTCCAAGCGCGCGTCCCTCGGCAGTTCCTCTTTTAGCACCGCATCTCCTAAAAAAAAAAAAAAAAAGTGTTGACTGCAGCTTTTCTGGAGGCTGCAGCACTCTCGCGTCGGTTAATGCACAGCTTTTCCCCGGCCTCCTTCCCGCTGTGGATCTTAGGCTGAATGCAATCTTTTCCGGTCTGATCGCATGGCCAAGGAATGTATGTGCATATACAGTGTGTGTCTGGAGTGAGTTAAGTGCCAACAGCGAGGCTTTCGCGAGCAGCATGGCGGAAAAAATGATGCCCAAGTTGCTGCTTCCCCAGTTCCCTTTGGGTTTGGGACGTCGATCCGGCAGGCGATGGGCTGCTCCGTTCCGACCTCGGCGTCTCCGCCTGTGTCACGGGTGCACGGCAGCGATTTCTGCCTCGCCACGGTCAATAAAATCTTTGCCAACTGGAACAAAAATATTAAATCCGGTTGGCTTGGAAGGTAATGCCGGCTAATAAATAAACGGGGTTGAAAAAAAACCCCCGGGTGATCCAGCGTTGCAAACAAGCGTGTCATTGAGAGCTCCCCGTGAGACACCGTGGGAGGGTGCGGAGGGTGACGATAGTAATTAAGCAAGCAATTAATGCTAGACATGAAGCTGCCTCCCAAAGACACAAGGAAAGCCAGACTACAGCTGTGCTGGCATTGCTTGTCTTGGCAAAGACCCTGCCCGTGCTGGAAGGGAGGGTTGCACGTTCCTTTGGGGGCTCCTGGTCCATATTCCGGGAGAAGCACCAGGTCGGGGGCTCGGCATCCTCCAGCAGGCCCAAAACCCTCCGCTTCGGCGGGATCTGTGCCGCCCGCTCCCTCCCACCAAAATGCGGCTGGAAAATGCCAGCTGGGGCGGAGGAGCGGCAGGACCAGCAGCTCTTCCCCGCTGCCAGGGCCGGGCGATCCAGCCCAGCGGCGCGAGCTCCCTGAGCGTCTATTCCATGTCAGCTGCTTTGTCAGCTTGGAGCTCTTGGAAAAAAGAGCGGGATGATGTTTCTGTAGCGGAGCCAACGTCTAACGCGCTCAGCTTGGCTGCGGTCCACGCCTGGGGCCGTGGTCAGGCACGGGGCTGGATGCAAAATGCCTTTAAATGTAAAGCTAAATTAGATCTAAATCTAATTCCGCGCGCGGGGGGTGAGCTCACCTGCCCCCTGCTCCGCTCTGCCGGCGGCGAAACGTCACGCTGCTGGCGACGGCCGCTGGAACCCGGCGCAGCAGCACCGGCGTTGCTTTTGCCAAAAAGCACGTCGGAGGGTCGCCGTCCATCCCCGACCCGACCCAGTCCCTGCGGCGGCAAATGAAACGGGGGGGGGAGAGCAGCTGGGAAAGCCAGCAGCAGGGCAGCCGAGCGGGGACGCGGCGGCGGGGGGGACCCCTTCTGCACCCGCTCCTGCCTGTGAGCATCCGTCTGGTTTGTATACTCCCATCTCCTAACCTAATGTCCCACTGGCAACAACACGCAAACATGAAAGCCGCCCAAATGCTGCTTTCTGCCTTTGCACGCTGTAAGTGAAAGCGAAAAAATACCTCAATGACTGCTGCTTGCTTCAATTGCAAAGGTTTTTATATATATATATAAAAAAAAATAAATTGCAAAAGTTTACCTATATTGGTGTTCGATGGATCCCCAGCTACCAGCACCCCCTTCTTGGGATGCTTAGCCACTGCCGGCGTCTGCGGGGAAGCTGGTACCGGCTAAAACCCCGGAGCTGATGCAGACGTTCGTGAGCCAGGGCTGCAGAGCCCGACCTGGTCCTCCATGGACTTCCCAAACCTGAGGCTGGTGATGCCTCTTTGGACCTGGTGTTTTATTCTGGGGCAAAACCTTCGCACTCGAGCCACAGCATCCCCTTTTTTTGCTAAAGTTTTTGCTTTGTGCTGCTGGATGGCTGCTGGTGAGGGTCATGGCAAGGAAAAAGTGTTCTGACGTGGCTCCTGGTAATGCCGGGTGGTTTTTTGGGGGCACACACGCCATCCTCGCTTGGTTTTTTGGGAGACCTAGGGTCTGGATCTGGGCGCTTCTGCCCTTTATTTACATGAGTGTGAAGCCTTGGGAGCGACCCCTCCATCTCAGCAGCCCTGCCTTCCTGGCACCAGCCCTCGTCTTCCCAAAATATCCCCTCCACAAAGCTCTCACAGCTCACACTGCCCCAACAGCGTTTGCAGGGCGTTGCCTGCAGGCCTTTCCACTGAATTATATGCTACACTTGGGTTGGGGTTGGGGTTTGGGGTTTTTTTTTTTTTCGAAAGGAAATCTGTTGCCAAGCAATATAGCTGTGGCCCTGCTTTCTCCTCCCAAACCACGACCTAAAAGCACGTGTACGCCTGCAAATATCTGACGTGTCTGAAGTGGGGTCACAGAAGGCTGGATCACAGGTATCTGGTGGAAAAGCCACTGGTGGTGTTGAAAGAAGGTTTCCCTTTCGTTTTCCGAGAGGCTGTAAAGTTGGAAGTGGAGAGCTGTTTGATCTCAGAGGCTGCAAGAGATATAGGGGATCCTGAGAAACCCTAAGGGGTCCCGCGGGGAGGGCAGCAGCAAGCTCTCCCCATGGTTTTTACACCCAGCATGCGTAAAGTCTCCTGGACAGTGCGTCACGTAAAAAGATCGGGTTTTCTCCCAAAAGAAGGGGGCCGCGATGCATGGACCAGGCCTGGCATGCAGCCATCGTGGGGGTCAAATCACAGTGCCGTAAAGCCGGAGAGCAAACATCGGAGCGATCGCGCCGCTCCTCAATCAATGGCATCCACGCGACGCCGGCGGGTGTAGATTAATGAGAGGGTCAATATTGACCCAAGTCTCACGCTCGGGAGGCTGACAGTGCCCGTTTGCTTCCTTGGGAAAGCTCTGGTGGGAACAACGGCACCGATCCCGTGGTTGACTTTGGCCCCGGTGCCGAGGAGCGTCGCCACGGTTTTGCTTCAGGCACAGCCAGGCTGACACCCCAAAACACAACGGCAGGAGGGTTTTGCCTCACAGCAAGCCGGAGGGATCCCAAGTTTTCCTGATTTCTTTCCCAGCTGTTCAGCTTCGGAGGGAAATCACACCAGCGTGCTTTCCTCATTAACCGCTGTCATATTTTCCAGACAGAGCCTCAGTGTGCAACGCTGTAAATTAAAGTTATTCTCCTTCCTCCGCTGAGGTTGCTTAAGGAGCGTAGATTTAACGGGGTGCCGGCAAGCCCCCGCTTCCCACCCCCGAGCCTGCGGAGGCACTGGGATGCCCCGTCCCCCGCTGCCACCCGTACCCCGCCGCATCTTCCCCGCTTCCATCTCTGGAGCATGCCTCACGCGCGGCGCGCGGCTGAAGCGAAAGCAAGCGAGGCCGGTGGTGCCAGTAGCGCCTGCGGGATGCGGCTCTGCAAGCTCCCCGTACCCGGGGCAGGCTGCGATGGGGGGCGGGCAGAAAGACATTTAGCCCAGGAGCAAACCCCAATTTCGGCACAAGGATCCGCCGACGGTGCCGGGGGCTTCACCAGGCCGGGTGTGTGCGCGCAGGCAGGCTGTGATTTGCATCACCAGATCACAAGCTGCTTTTAAAGGATGTGACCTAATTAAGTTTCAGCTCTTTTCAATATGATTTTCATAGTCACACGGCTTTTTTTGACCTGTGTAACCAGCTGGCCCGGCAGGGAGGTTTCAGGTTTGAAAGTGGAAGAGGAGAAAATGATCTAAATTCCTCCTGGGAGCGGCTGAGGAGGCGAACCCCGGGGTCCCTCCAGAGCCCCACTCTGCTCCCAAATGTCAGTCCCCGTCGTGAAGCCAACGGGCTCGTCCCCATCCCTGCAAAACAGGGGGGCTCTGTGAAGGCTCGGCTGGAGGGGGGCTCAGCAGGGCTGGCAGCAAGCGCTTTTCTTCCCAAAACCAGCTGATTTGTGCAGAAGTTTGCTTCGCAATAGGTTTTTTGTTGTTTTTTTTTTTTAACAATTATTTATTATTCCACTATTTTTGGTGCTTAGGGCCAAAAAAGGGAGTTTCTCGCTGCACCGTGCTCCCTTCCCCATCCCAAATACCACTCCAACCTTTGCTGTCAGCCCAGCGATAGGCTCAGGCCAAAGCTGGTCCACCAGAGGCTGCGAGAACGGGAAAAATAAATCACCTTGGTGGATGCAGCGGCGTGTGTCGGATTGCAAACCGGAGCAAGCGTTTTGCATCCCAGTTCCTGCGGCTCCTGGTGCGGAGAGCTACCCTGTTCTCCCACCCCTCTTCCCAGCGTGCCCTAAATCTGCCCAGCTGGATTTAGGGCACGCCGGGAAGAGGGGTGGGAGAAGCTGGGGTGAACTGGGTCCCCCCCCGGACCAAGCATGCTTCCCAGAGCTCACTGTTGGGTCCTACACAAGATGCCTCCAGCTGAGACGGGTCCCGTCAGACCCCATCAGGGCTCCTAAGCACAAGGCAAAGCCAACCATCCCTTGCGACCTCCCCAGAACCTTTTAAACCCCAGAAAATATTGCTTTGAGTCTTAACTTTCCCTGCAGAAATGTCCAGGGAGGGCCCGTTCACCGGTGAGGGGAATGCATGTCCCCAAGGAGGGCATCCCGGGTGTTTTTTTGGCTGGATGAGCAGTATATCCTGCATTTCCCTGTTGCTATGGCAAGGGTAAGAGCCGGGATTTTTGTGCATGGGTTGGTAAATCGAGCCCGTTCTGCACGGCTGATTTGCCCTCCAATTAAGGGCATTCTTCACTTCCCCTCGCAATTAGCATAAAGAAAACCAATTAACTCCTGCACGGTGAACGCCGAATGCCGCTTTCCACAGCGTAAAACCCTGCCGCTCTCCCGCTTTTTGATACAGTCAAAAACCTGTTGATGAAAGACGTTTGTCAGGCTGCAGGCGGACCCCACGCTGACGGCCGGTGCACGTCGGCGTGCGGCACCGCAGCTGCGTGTTGCAGCCCGGTCCCTATGGGAGAGCCCCGCTTTTACCCCTCACTGAATCACGCTCTTGCCTTTGCCAAACCCCGTTGACGCTGGGGTTCGGCTGCAAACTGGGGATTTGGGTGTAAAAGGAGATTTCTTGAAGCTTCCCAGCCATCCTCGGGCATGCCGGCACCTTGTGCCTCCCCTCCGCCGCTGGTCCCGGGCTGCGCCAGCCGCAGGGCAATGCCGTGCCGGGGTGTTCGCTTTGCCCGAGCACCCAGAGCAAACCGGCGGCGGGCACGAAGGGCACCTCCGCTTCCCCCTGACCCCTTCTGCAACTCGTCCTCCTGGTTTTTTTATGGCTGAAGCCGGCTAGGAGCGAGGCATGGGCTCGGCCGCAGGGTTTCGCCCATCCCACCGCGGCTCTTGCAGTGTGCACGCCCCGGCGGCTACGCCCGTAATCCCCGCCATGAGGTGCGGCAGGTATTACCTGTTCCCGGACTGCTTGAACTTGCCCTGCACGGCTCGGGCTGTGCCGAGCAGCTCCCCGGCTCCCCCAGGCCCCCCCAGATGAATTTGGGTCTTGCACGGCCAGTGTGCCGGCTGCTGCTTCTGCTGCCGGCGGCAGCTTTGCCACCCCGGGCAGCCGGACAGTGGCAGCAGGAACGAGCCGTGCTCTCTCTCCAGTCTCCCCAAATAAATACAGGAAGGAGGACCTTCCTGGTGGGAGAGGATGGCGGTGCCCCATGGAGACAAAGGGTGACATGGTCTGACCTGGCTCCTGCAGCACCGCCGAGTCCCCAGGATTTGCCCCCCGGGATTCCCCGTCACCGCCACAACACGTTGAATTTGCCTTCAGGGGATGCCCCGGGTGGCCCTGGCCGGCCTCTGACCAGGGAGGTGACTTGGTGACTTCCAACTACCATAGTACATCGCTCTCTTGGCTTCACCGGCTTCTCCTGAATTTCGGTTGCCTGGAGAAGTGGCCGTGTTTGTCCCAGCCGCCATGCTCCAGATGGTTTATCAGCTCCCGGCTGACCTGGAGCAGAGCCGGTGTCCTCCCCAAGCCTGGCATTGCCCAAAATCCCAAGTGCTGGTATCTCCACGCTCCTGCTGAGAGTTGTGCCAGGGGTGGCGGGACAGGCAGCTGCCCATCGTCTCCCCACTCCATGCCAAATCCCAAAAGGGTCCCAGGGGAGGGTCTCAGGCCCCCCACGCCGCAGCTCAGGGCATTTTCTTTCCTCGGGCGAGTTTATCTCATCCGGTGCCAGTGGTGGAGCAAACCCCTCGCCTTGCTCAAGAGGAAACGAAACAGCTGCCGTTAACGACGGGCGACCACGTGCAGCCCCCTCCCTGCGGCACAGCTGTGGGGGGGCTTATCCATGCCATGCACCAAAAACTGCAGCAGCCATTTGGTAGTGGTTTTGGGGGGGGGCTATTTTAACATTAATTAGGTGCCCCTGGGTCCGGGATGCTGTGTGTCCCCCCCGGTTGGGTTGCTCCAATGGGTTCTGGCTGCAGAGAGCAGCCCTGCAAGCTCAGCAGCGGGACGGCAATGCCCAGAGGATTCAGGGAGCTCATTTCCCCCTCATTCCCTTTATGGGGCATTTTTGGCATTTCCCCCCACTGGGAAGCTCCAAGCTGCTTTTTGTCAGCAAGAAATGTGAGGAAAAAGCACAGCCCCTTTGTGGGTTCCCCATTTGCCTTAGAGACCCCCGGCCCCAGCTGGGGCAGGATCCAACCCCGTGGGTACGGTCAACACCAGCAGCTAGACAGGCTCAAAAAGGGCTGCACAGAGGATATGGCTGCTATTAAATACCCCAGGACATCGCTGGGAAAGGATGGCTCTGTCATTTGGTAGCGGCTATTGGGTGGGTTTCGGGAGCTGCCGTTCCGTTTGGGCAGTGCATGGCAGGGATACGGCCCCTTCCCATCCCTTGGTGGCAGATGGAGCAGCCTCCTTCGTGCAAAGGTGCCCGGAGCACCCTTCATCCCCGGCACCGAGCCCGCAGCCCGTGCAGAGCCCAGAGGTTTGTCCATGGCGGGGGTGAACCCCGTGGCCCCCCGAGGGCCGCCCACGACGCTGCGACAAGCGATTACACCGACTCTCCTGAACACAACATCGAAGCCTGTCCGTCAGTCCCCACCAGTAATCCCCCGGGACAAAAGATCCTGAGGGTAGCTCCCGCCCCAGCCAGTAATTCCTTCCCTGCGCCCTAATCCCCAGCCCTTCTGTCGCAGCGGCCAAATCCAATTAACCGTACAACGATCGTGCTCCAGCCTCCCGGCCCGGCGGGCGTTCACACGGAGCTGGCAACGCGGCCGCGGCGCGTGGGGACCCTCCGCGGGGTCCCTCAGGGACGGGTGCTGTGGGGTGGCACTGCTGGGGCTGGAGACGAGCCACCCCTGCCCTTTTGTGGGGTTTATCCCCCCAAAAAGGGCCTTCTGATGGCCGGGGGGTGCGTCTGGGCAAGGCATAGCCCTTGGCGTGAGGGAGGGGAGGTGGTCTGGGACTTGTGGCCATCACTCTGCTCGGGGTGACTCTTTTTTCCCACTTTCCCAGTTGGCTTGGCCATGGCACCGGCTTCCAAGGTGCCGCTCCAAACAGCAGCGGTACGGCCATCACACCCACGCGGGTCCAACTCAGCCTCCGAGACCTGATAGCCATTTGCACAGGATTTGCCACGAGCCTCCGAGCTCCATTTCACATGCCTGCAGATGAAGATGCTGTGGTCCTCCTCCAACCCAGCACGGGGACAGCTGGAGGCAGGATGGGTGCTCTCCAACCCGGCTGCGCTCCCAAGGCCGCCGCCGGCTTTTCCCACGATCTGATTTACAAAGAAAAAAAAAAAGGCTCGTGATGGAGGTGCCACAAATGCAGGATGGCCCCGACAAACCCCCACCAGGAACAGGGTGCAGCCAAATAAACAGCCCGAATGTTTGTATTTGCAGCCTTTGCCGGGGCAGCGACATGGGTGAACTCGAGCTGCAAGATTGGGACGTGAAATCAGATATTTTTGGGATGGCTGAAGCTCGAGGGACAGAAAGGAGGAGCCGTGCAAGGGGAACTGGAGGGCGCAAAGGCAGCGCGGCGCTGGGAAGGGGGGGCTGGTGGGGACCACCAGGGACGTGCCGCCGGAGAGATGCCGCCTTTCAGCAGACTGGGGGAAAAGGTGCATAAATGATGGTTGGCCCCAGGCGGCCGCCGAAGTGCCAGGCAGCACCTTAAATCAAGTAGAGCAATGGGTGGAGGTGGAGGCCGAGTCTAAGGGGGTGAAGTTCGACCTGGCCAGGGGACGGCTGAGGGTGGTGCATCGGCCATCGGCAGCTGCTCCGAGACCTGAGCTAATGTTTAGCTTTGGACTTTGCCAATCTATCCAAGGGGCAAAAGAGGACGAGGGCAGGAGACCCATGCGGGGTGGAGGGTGGCTGCGAGCTGGCGCGGTGTCCGAGGCCAGAGCTCCTGCATCAGCTCTGGCTCGCAGGGCTGTGATTTCTGGGTGTAATTTCTACCGGTTTGGTCCTGGTTCAGCAGGGGGACGTTGGCTGACAAGGCCTTGCTGAGCTCCCCCGTTCAGCTCAGCTCTTCATACAACGCTCAGCCCTTCCTGATGTATTTTATTCCCGGCACACCAGGCTCCAGAGGGGCGTTTGCAAGGGCTGCGCGAAGGGGACGTCGTCGTGGAAAGGGCGAGGAGCCTGGTGGCATCGCTGACAAGGCTGCAAAGCGTCCCCAGCGCTGGCACGGGGCTGAGCACATCCCGCTAGCCTGGATAACCCACCCCGGCAGGTGCCTCGTCTCTATTTCAACCCCCCCTCTCCTGGGATGTTATTAAGGACGTGTCTATTAAATTGCTCTGTGTCACTTTGGCACGGTTCGTCCCCATCACCATCCCGGGCAGCTCTCATCTGACCACGGCCACGTGTTTCCTCTCCATCCCCCTTTACCCCGCAGCATCCCAGACCTTTACATTTTGAGTCTTGCCTTGATGGGCAATTTTGTACAGCAACATTTTCCAATCTCAGATTATTCTAATGACACCGCCAAAGAGCTATAAATAGGAGAAAGGCATTTTCTGCCTCTCCCCCACCAGCCGCTGCCGGGAGCACGGGGACGGCGCCGGCAGCGGGAGCCTCCGAGGTGTTTGCGGAGCGTTTGGAGAGCATCACACCTCCCCTTTCCTTTCCCAGCCATGGATCTTTAAATATCTGGCCCAGATCCACAAGCGCCTGTAGCTGCTTAACTCTTTCTTTGCATTCAAATCAAAAGGAAATTGTGCACCTAAACTGGGCTGGCCGAGGAAACAGGGCGGTGGGTGCGAAACCGCCCCGGGTGCTCCTGCGTGTGCTGGGGCAGGAAGCACCGAACCTGGGAGTGACTCAGCTACGGCGTGGGCGGCGAGGCCGAGGCGGCGAGGATGGGATGCCAGGGACGGGGCGGCAAGGACGGGGTGGTGGGGACGGGGTGTCAGGGACAGGGTGGTGAGGACAGGGCAGCGACAGGGTGGCAGGGATGAGGAATTGGGGATGGGGCGGCGAGGATGGGGTGGCGAGGATGGGGTGTCAGGGACGGGGCAGTGAGGATGGGGTGGTGAGGATGGGGTGTCAGGGACAGGGCGGCAAGGACGGGGCGGCGACAGGGTAGCAGGGATGGAGAGTCAGGGACAGGGTGGCGAGGATGGGGGTTTGGGGACGGGGCGGCAGGGACAGGGCAGCGGAGCCCTCCCGGCTCCTGTGGGGACCTCCCAGCTCCCCCGGGGCTCACGGTGCCTGCCTGCCCCATCCCACTCGGCTTCTTCTTGGGGGTGCCTGCACCCTGCGTGCGATGGAAAAGGCTATGAGCCAAGGCAGGAAAGCAACCCCTGAACCCACGCTTTTCTCCCAAAAACAGTGCACTCCCCCAGAAGTGATGCATGTCCCAAAAAGTGACGTGCTCTCCAAAAACCAGCCATGTTGGATTTAGCACCTCAACGCACTTGGCACGGTGAAGCAGCAGCTGGGGCACGGCTGAGCCATGCTCTCCACCATGGATGCCACCACAAGGAGGGTTTTGGAAGGCACATGGAAGGGGATGGCGGCAGCCCCAAGGCATGGGTGCGCAGGGACATGCTGCTTCCTCAGACTTGGCTTTTTGAAGCTTCTTCCTCCCTGCCCAGCTGCCAGATTTACCTCTGCCTGATGGTGCCTCACTCGTGACCTCGTACTCCGCCCTGGTTCGGGAGCAGCGGATGAGCTGGTGTCAGTAGGAGGGAGAGCCCGAAGCCCCTCCCGGGATGCCCTGCTGGGCATGAAGGCTTTCCTTCCACCCACAATTTTCTTCTCAGAGCGATGCTCAACACATGCCAGGTTTTTCTTCTGGTTTATTTTTATTTAAGGCATGTTATGGGATCCTGCACTCACCAAAGGTGGCTGGAGTTTGGGAATCTGCAGGTACGTTGGCACAGCGTGCCTCTGCGTGGCCTCACTAGCCCTTGGAGGCCACCGCACGGTGGCCGGGTCGAGCCCGCACTGCCAGCCTGTGCAGGGGGAGCAGAACGTGCAGCTGCTGCCAAATCATGCGCCGAAAACCGTCACCAACAACTTCACCCGTGGCTTTAGACCGGATTCCTGGAGTTCACAATGGGAAAAGGTCTGTGCATCACCCTAGACGTGAAAACTGGTCCCAGCACGCAGGCAAGGATGCACGCAGCGAGCTGGGGCGCAGCCAGCCCACCCGGGGTCATCTCCATCCCCATCTGGGACACAACTGCAGAGCTTTCCCCTGGGGGCAGCACAGGTCCTGCCCAGAGGCAGATTAAACCCCCGCAGCAAGGCCCTCAGGCTGGGATCCAGCTGAAGCTGAGGAGGACCAGGCTTCAGAGGAAGGTCAGAGCGGGAGGAGAAGCGGCCGATTCCTGCCGCCGCGGAGGGGAACAGAAATGCCGGTAAGCCGGGGAGGCGGCGGCTGCCCCTGCCACATGCCGGGGATTGCAGTGGAGAGGAGCAGCTCGGCCCCGGCTGCCGGCGGCGAGACCGATGAGTCAGAGATTTCAGGCACAATGGGAAGCGCGGGCTCAGCAGGGATGGGGACACGCCGGGATGGGGACGTGCTGGGATGGGGATGTGCCAGGATGGGGCCTCAAGGCCGCCGAGCGCTGCACTGCCACGAGCAAAACCTCCTCCGGGGCAGGGCACAGAAGCAGCGGGAAGAAATGTGGGTTTTGCCCACCTGGTTGCGGCGAGAGGAAGGCAATGGGTGAACTCATGGCAGCGTGCATGGAGAGGGCCATGCCACACATTCTCGCCGTCCTGCTGGCAGCCGGACCGGCCACCGGCGCGGGGCTGCCTGCACTTCCCAGCTGGTGCTGGCAGGGGATCAGGGACCACATCCCAGCTCAGCGACAGCCGTCTCCAGCCCGGCTGCTTCCCCCAGGCGTCCCCATCTCCTTCCCGCCCGCCCACTGCCGTCTTCTCCCTTACGCAGCCTTTTCCTTTTTAACAAAACACAAAACCCAGCAGACCAAACCCAGAAGTGCAAGAGGAATAAAAACGTAACCAAGCCGAAGCAGGAGCCCTGTATCGTCACCCCAACAAGCCCTCGGCCGCCCCCACGTCCCACGTGGGAGCTCACGAGGGCAGAAATAATCGGCACACACTAATTACAGGAGTGAAGACAGAGGTGACGTTGACTGGACCCCACGGCCTCAGGCACGCAGGTCCCACAGCACGCAGCGATGGGAGAAACCTTCCACGGCAAACCTGGGGTGGACTCAGCCATCCACCCCAGGGAGCAGCAGGAAGCATCCTCCAGAAATGTCTCCAAAGGCCAAAAAACATTTGCCAGAATTGCAGCCACCGCTTTCTCTACTCATCGGCACCTTCCTTCCCCTTCCCATGGGATGGCGGTTGGGAAGAGGAGACCCTCAAAAGAGACCACTGAACGTGGACACCAGCGTGGACCGCCTGCACCATCCGAGGTCCTGGGTCACTCCCCAGGGCTGGGAGCACCCAAACACTCGTACTCACGGCTGAAAACCGCGGCTGCAGTTGCCCAGCAGCGCAGGAGCAGGCACGCACTGGCCTCTTCGTTGCAAAAAACTCCACTGTTTGCTCAGCCGCGGAAAAGAAACTTTTTTTTTTTGTTTCAGGACGTGAAAGGAGGTAACTGCTGGACCACGAGACGGAGGTCGCACGGCTTCCCTACCCCAGGATGGCAGGGCACTGCACCGGCAGCAAGCCCTCGGCAGACGGAACCGACGCCGTTTCGGGGGGGCGGAGGGAAGGCGAAGGCTGCGATCCCTCTCCCTGCATCCCGCGTGCTGGCAGCCACAAAAGCACGCAGCGCCGATGAAGCCCTCCCACCCGCATGCTCACGGACCGTGCCCGCAGCGTGCGCCGGGCCGAGGAGCCACATCAGCACCACGCCGCGGCCGCCGCCACCGAGGAGCATCCCCATCCCTGCGCCGCCGAGCACCCCCGGGTCAGGCTGGCGAAACGCCCGGCATTTGAAATGCCGCTAACGAGGCCGGCACTTGCTACCTGCGTCCTCCGTGCCGGCATCACGGTCACCCGCTGGTGCCGCATCTGCCACAGTCCTCCGTGAGCCTTGCCCAGCCCACCTGCAGGAAGGAGACAAAATTGCTGCAGTTTTGGTTCAGTTTTTTTTTCTTTTTTTTCCCCTCAGGCAGGGCATGTGCGAACTGGGATTCTGTGCTCATCGCCTCTCTCCTTCAGCTGGGCTCCGGGACCTACGGGGCAGAAGGGAAGCGCGGCTGGGGATGGGAGCCCCTGTACGTAATCTCCCGTCGTCGCCGAGTGGGCGAGTTACGGCGTGGCTGTGCCGTTTGCAGCAGCTCCTCGGCTGAGGCTCAGGAAATGGCACAACGGCAGCGATCAGCCGCAGGCTGCCGGGGGCATCTGCTCCCTCTAAATGAACCAGAGACACCGTTTAACTGAGCCATTTGCCCGTTTCCCGAGGACCCACTGCAGTCGGGGGGAGCAGGAGCAGATCCGCCGTAATAAAAAGCCTTTTCTAACACTCTCTCTTAATGCCGCGGGCAAGACGTATCATTTTCTAAAAGGAAAATCCATTTGTTCAGGATTACGTGCCACAGAAAGTGATTATACAGCTGCAGAGGACAGACTTTCCCAAGCAAAGCCACCAGCCCCGCAGGATGTGTGGGCGCAGGTCCTGGCCCCACGCAGTCCCGCAGGGCTCTGCAGCAGTGCCGGGGGACGCACGGGAACCGCTCACGGATGGCCGGATCCAGACACCAGCGCTCTCTGCGGCAGCTGCCCCATGTCCCATGCTCTTCCTAGCAAAGGAATAAAAATAATCACGGAGCGCCAAGGGTCAATCTCCTGAAGTCCCACAGGTTTCTGAGCTGTGTCGTGACTAATATCGCAACAAGAAGCGATCAGCGATTTATGCGGCTGGCGCTGAGCTGGCATTAAATGCTGTGCTCCATCCCTGACCGCATCCAGGACCCCTCACCGTCGATCTAGGAAGTGAAAAGCTACACCAGCTGTCATAGCAAAGCGTAAGCAGCCTGCCAAAACCGGGACCACAGGACGACGGCACCGCCATCGGCGTCGCTGGGACGCGGGTGCTGCGGGAGGGACCGGGCGCCAAGGCTGCGGTCTGACCTGAGCGCGAGGCGGTGCTGCTCCGGCGCACGAGCATCACGGCTCTCCCATGGAAATCACCCGCGACCTCCGCACCTGCAACCCGCACAGCGCGTTTCACATCATTCGAGCTGGCGTTGAAATTATTCCAGAAAATTATCCATTATTTAAGCGTGACATTCGGCAAATGCCCCGGCTTCCCAAATATCTCAGTCTACAACTGGTGGCACCGAACCAGCTCCCGCAGCTGCGGCGCAGGGAGGTTTGCTGCTCTCTCCTGCGAGGGTGTAATCAAATTTTGGCAAGACCACGCAGAGGATGGGTACCCAGCTCGGACACCACGGCTTCAGTGCTGCCGGCTCCCGGGGCAGCCAGCTCGGAGGCAGCTGCGCACCCATTGGAGCCAAGGGAGGGACGAGCTCTCCCACACGGAGAGCGCCGGGGCAGATCTGGGCCGGTACGGTGTTGGCAGGGATAGGAGTTGTTCTCAGGAGCGCCTGCTGTGCCCCAGGGGCCGGGCGCAGTCCGACACCGGCAAAGCCGTGCACAGGCACTGCCAGGCACCTCGCCACGGCCAAACCTCGCCGAGGAGACCCCATGTTTACGGGAGCGGCCCTGACACATGCTTCCCGAGGGGATAGTCAGGACAAAAAGCCAAAGGGGACAAACGGGACGGGTGAGGGAGCGGCGAGACCAGCAAGAAGCCGGACCAACGTCTCGTGCACACCCCATTTTCCAAGAGGCGCCCCACGCCTGCCCCCGGTTAAGAGCAGTAATCCCCGCGCCGTGGCAGCCACCTGCCCTACAGCCACCCCCTCCCCAGCCACCGCGGAGCTCAGCTCTGGCAGGAGGATCCCAACCCCTTTTCAAAAAGCCCGTTTTTCCCCCCCAAGAAAGCAGCTGTTTCATCTGGCAGCTCCAGGCACAAGACGCAGAGGCGGCAGCCGCCGCACTGGTGACGCTCCCTCTCCCCTGGTTAGCAGCAGTTTCCTCTTCACAAAGACCAAGCAGCAGAAGCGGTTGGGTTTTACACCCCCCCTCGCAGCGGGGAGACGGCGCGGGGGGTGACGGGACCCATCCTTCCCCCAGGTCCCTCTCGCCTGCCGACGTTCACAACTCGAGCGCTGCAGGCATGAAGTTGAGGGCACGGAGGAGCAGCCAGCGGCTCTGCGCGGCAAAGAGAAAAGCACGACTTCTTCCCTTCTCTCTTTTGAGAGATCCAAGCCCGTATATAAAAGGAAGCGCTGAAATTGCACGCCCCGTAGATAAAATTGTTATTCTGTTGGCGCCGAAGGCCTGAGAAACACTGCTCCCCTCTTCCCCGGGGGTCTGCGAAGAGGCTGCGTCTGCAGGGAGATGCTACCAGAAAATGGCACAGCTCTCGCACTATCCTCACAGCACACCTTCGGACAACTCCACTGAACAAGAGTTGCCACCAGGGAAGTCGTGCCGGTGCAAACACGCCAGTAAATATCCTCCTGCAGGCCACCGGTTAATTAAGGAGCTCTCTCCGTAACACGTTAACAAATAATGCATGCGGTTACGACAAATTGCATTCTCGCTTTGCCATGCATTCGCTAGCCTTCACCACTGCGCTTTGCAAGCGAGGGCAGCGTTTTATGAAGTGCAAACTTTGCAAGGAACGCTCTTACTGGAGATAAAGGGAGCCTGAGCTCAGGGCAGGTCCAGAAATTGGCCGGGTGCCTGTGAACAGGGCTCCCTGCAGAACCAACAGCCGAGGTTTTGAGAACACTCAGCAGATTTAGCTTAAGCATTCAGGTTTCTGAAGCAGGGACCGCTCGTGCTGCGCGCAGCGTGAACGAGAGGCTCAGGGAACGGGCCGTTACAGTCCACGTTGAGCAGCACCTCTGTCGCAGCAGACCTACTTTCAAAGCACGCACTCAGGGCTGTGGGATGACGCAGGCAGCCACGGCCGCTTCCACTACAGAGCGGAAGCGAGACTTCCTTTGAAATTGAATCTCAAAGCCATCGCTGCGCAACAATAAGAGGCAGCTGGGTGAGGAATACCAACAGCAGCAACGAACCCCGCCAGAATCGTCTGAAGGTGTTCAAACTTTCAGGCCACAAATCCTTATACCAGAAAAGCGCAGGTGGAATTAAAAGGAAGAACAATTTTGGGCAGGCGCAGGGACCATCTGCGTGTTGTGTTTGTACAGCACGTAGCGGCAGGACGCCCTGCTTGTGGAATGAGACTCCCCGGACCTCTGCGACGCAGGAGCGACACAGAAGCCACCGGCTGAAAAACACCCCACCATCCGAGACCCAACTCAAGCGCAGCGTTTTATTGACCGGCTACGTGGGGCTGCGCGATTGAGCCCGCTCGCAAGAGTTTTCACCTCACAGAGCCTTCGGCGCGGCGTCCTCGGATCTGCTCTGCGAGCGCTCGGCCGGGCGCCCGCTGCTCGAACGAGCGGCTGCCCAGCGGAGCTAACCAGAACATGCACCCAGCGCTGCTCCGGGTGAAGCTCTGGTTCCGTTTTCTGCCTTCCTCTGCCTCAGCCTGCAGACATCAACAGCTCACATCCGTCCTCTTGGAAGGCGCCATCAGTGGAGCTATCGCTGGATCTAGTCTAACGAGCCCACTTCTTCTGGTGCCTCATGCCAAGTCCACCACCGAGAAGCCGTTCTGTAGATGAGTCACAAACCACACTGGAGACAGTCCCTTTGCGGCGCTATTCTATACCCTCTCCCTCTTCTCCAGAGCTCTACCAGCTGCCAGAGGACAGATATTGTGGTCAAAGATCTCACGATGGAAAATTCTGTGAAGAGATTTTTTAAAAAAGAAAAAAAAAAAAAAAAGAAAAAAAAAAAAAGGACGGATTTTTAAGTGGCCCATTTTTGTTTAAGCACCAGACCCGCATGTTGTGTCAGCACAATATGCAAAATATTTTCTTCATGCATAACCGTCTGCTCCACCAACTAACCAAAAAAATGATCTAGCCAACCCTGACAGGTGCCAAGTACCACCTCTAGAGACTGGTTTTGGGGAGAGGGCCGCACAGCAGAGCACGCAGCACTAAAAGCAGCAGCAGGCTTATTACTTTTATTACTTTGGTGCCTCAAAACTCCAGTTTTGAGATCCCACTGCACTACAGCGTGGAAGCGAGAGGCAGCGCGCAGCTCAAGGACGGTCCCGCTGAAGACAAAGGCTGGCACCTGGCAGAGCGCTGGGTTCTGGAACAAAGGAGCTCCTTTGTGCAAGCACGGTTCTGGTCTGCAGTTTCGCAGGGTCCCTAATGGTGTTTCACAGTTTAGAGCTTCACCCCTGGAATGCTCACACTATGCCAAGTAAAAAACAGCAGCTCTGTGAATTCCTGGCAGCGTTCGCTGCGCCTGTTAAATTAACCTACCGTTTGTTTCCTGTGGATAGTCACGATATGAATGTCTTCGCTGCGATATTCCTCATCATGCTTATCCAGGGGAATTTTTTCCAGCTCAAAGTCCATCTGAAGCAGCTGGTTATCAGAGAACACACAAAACCGTTCAAATGACGCTGACTGCCCTTTTGAACTAAGCATGTTTGGTTAGAAAGGTCCCACAATATACCCAACAGGAGGGCAAGAAGCCTTAAGAGGCTGGAATCACCACGCTCAGACCACTCCACTGAAGGCCTCTACAAACGTGCAAGCTATTTTTCCCCACCCCGCGCAGCACATTGACCCTCGTTTTAACTACTCCCGTGCCAATTCAAAGGTGCAGACATCTTGCAGCATTTAAGAAAAATCTAAAAGCTTGTGATAAAACATTTTGCCGCCTCCAGTCTCCGAAGTGCTAAGCCAAACCACAGCACCTGCCTCTGTCTGCCAACCTTCTCAGCTGGAGGGGAGGGGGGCGGGGGGAAGGCTAAAACCCCCCAGCGTCGACTCTGCAACGTGCTTAGCAGATTAACTTGGCTGAACCCTGGCAAGCTGAGGAAGGAAATAAATTACAAGAAAGCAGAAATCATCCAGAAACACCTACACCTATTGTGTTTATTGTGGGAGCGGCACCTCGTCAGAGCTGACCTCAATTACAGCAACCCTCCTCACAGTCAGGTCCCCACAAGAGTTTGAGGCATGGCTAATTATCAGAGAGGTGCTTTTATTAACACGTACAAATCGTCCTGGAATTCTTGCCCTTCCTCTTTTTTGTAGTGTTATTGTTACGTTATCATCCAGCACTCCGGCACAAGGGCTGCTTTTCAGCAGACTTCACAGGTGCAGAGCTAAATCCTGCACTGACCGTCATCCCCACAGCCTTAGGAGGGATTCAGCTGTTACCTGCCTTCCTTTTCTTTACCTGCACAGAAGATACAGCTGGATGATTCAATTATATCACCTATTAATGCTCTGTCAGTAGAGGGGGGAAGTTTTCGCAAAAGCAGTAATTCCTGAGCTACTCTGGAAAACTTGACCTGTATTTTCCCTCTGCTTTCCATGGAACACACTGAAAGAATGTAAATGTTCACCAGACCAATTTTTAATCCTGCCAAATAGCCTCCGATAACATCAAGACAACCACTGCAGAAAGGAGGCAGCAACCGTCTGCTAATTCGCCTCCTCCTACAAAAATGACTGTTTTGATTTCGACAGATCTTGTCTCACGTGTGGTGGTGGCCCTTCTGCAAATCTGGAAGGTATCACAAGCTAGAGAGGCTTTTAACCACCTATGCAAGTCTGGCTGCCTGGATCAAAAGCTTCAATACAGTTAAGATGAGTAAGGCAAGAAAGGTTAGTTTGACCTTTTCAGGGAAGGAAAAGCTCAGTAAGTACCCAGAAAGTCTCTACGGGCAAGTTGGACAGCAACTTCAAGTCACCATCCAAATTTGCTGCCCCATCTAAAAGGCAGACGTGCTTCTCCTGCTACAAACTCCACTTTGTGCGGTCAACCTGAATTTGTATGCGTAGGAACTGCCACTGACGTTCAGCCGATCCAATACAAAGACCTCCTATATCCAAGCTACTTTCCTAGTGTTCAAAAAGCACGTTAAAAACACTTACCTCAAAGTATTTTCTCTCAATTTCAGGATTCTTTCCCATAGTCCTCTGTTCGTAACAGCACAGGACGCACGTATCGGGGCCAGTAAGGTCTTTCAGTGTCTTCAGTAACGGTTCTAATGACTGCCCAAAAGAGGTTAAATATTTCCCACTTAGATTTCAAGTTCATTTTCCTGGTATGATACCCTCTAACTAGAGAAAGTCTTCACCCAAGAGAAAACTTTCCAGTTTTGCTTTTCAGGGAGTTATTTTTAGTACTTTAACTGGGACAAAAAGAACACAGGGGCAAGCAGGAAAGCAGAGGAGAAAGGGAGACTGCATTGAAGAAGAGTTTCACAGACTGACCAAGAAAACTGAACTAGCATCAAAGCCAAAAAAACCCCACTCTGCTGAGTAGGCATTTCCTTGAGGCACACAACAACGACTATTTCTTGACGTGTTCGAAAAGCAAGGGTTTTCTCAACCATTCTGGAAACACGGCTCAGATCCAGACCACTACGTACGGGAACAGGACCAGCATGCGGGGAGCCAATGCAAGGGGCTGGTAAGACCACTGAAAAGGCACGGGGTTCTTCAGGTCATTTCCCTTTTCTTGCAACTTCTGTTGGCTCGCTGCATACATCCCACAGAGCTCCAGCTCAGGAGATGGGGTGGGCTACAACAATCACTAAGCTGGAGCGTGATTTCCCCTTTTGCCTTCCCAAGGGAAGGCTGAGGAGAACCCAAACAGTGCGGATGCGGCACCATTAAATTTCACCTACCAGTGCGTTAAACAGTTCATAACTATCAGTCACAATGTTTTGCTTTACACTTCATTCCCAATGTAAAAATACAAAGGGGGGGGGGGGCACAAATATTAAGTTTGGGGGTTTTTAAAACATAAAAAAAGGCTCTGGTTGAATCTCAGATGGCCTCGAATCTGTTAGAAACGCTTTTTCCAGCCTTTTTCTATGTATTCCTCTAAACTACAGGGACCAAGATACAAGCGCAATATTTATTTGAACACGTCTCACACTGAACCCACGGCCTTCCCACGGAAGCTTTCTGTAGGGGTTTTGCAAAGTCCTCATTTACCTCCTCGTAGTAAATGCAATCAGCCATCAGGATATAATCGGGGGGAGGCTGAAATTCTGTTACATCTTCACCCCTAAAAAGAAGCAGGGGGGAAAAAAAAAAAGTGAAAACAAGCTTCAGTCATGCAATACATTGCACCCAAGGACGGAGCATAAAATTAAGCGTGATGTTCTTCTATCGAGCTCCCCTTTTGCAGCTGCGGTTTTCAAGTACATTTGGCCATTTAACAACGCGAGAGCAGAAGCCCCGTTAAAGGCGAACAGAAACATTAAAGGATCATACAAACCATTTCAGTACCTTGGCTCGGACTGACCCTGTGACCAGATGTTTGTTGTTCTCTATATTAACCAGCAGCAGCTCCTGCAGCTCCTCAAGGTCGGTGACCGTCACGTTCGCCCTGTAACACACACGGGGTGACGGCCCGGCCCCCCCCGCCGCAGCGCGCGGAATACCCGTTTTGCGCGATTTTCGATTATTTCAGGCAGGTAAAGAATCTAAAGCGGGACACGGGGCGGAGGAACCGGCAGTGGGGCAGCCCCCGCCCGCCTGCCAGCGCTGTGCCCACTTCGCCCTCGCCCGGCCCGGGGAGGGGGAACCAGCCCGCAGCCCCCGGCCGCCCGCAGCCCCGCTCACCCCAGCGTGGCCGCCATGATACCGACGGCCCCGGTGCCGGCGCCCAGCTCCAGGACATCGCGGCGGGCGAGGGGGCAGGCGCCGGTCTCCAGGAACTTGGCGAGCACCAACGCGGCGTCCCACACCACGCAGCCCACGCCGCCCGCCGCCCGCTGCTCCAGCCGCAGCGCCGGCCCGGCCCGCCGCTCCAGCTCCCTCACGAAACCCGCCATGGCGGCGGCAGCGAGGCGGCGCGGCTCCTCCTCTCGGGGCCGGCGGCTGCGCGCCTCTCCCGCCGCCAGGAAATGGCGGGGGGGGCAGTCCCTCGCCTCAGCGCTGGGGCAGCCCACGTCCCCTTGGAAGCTGTCCCCTGTAAACCGCTCCCTCACCTCTCCCGAGCGTCTCTCCTGACGGTGAACTGTATGAAAGCATGTTGTGGGCTACCCTCGCCTGACAGAAAAACGTACTTTTACTTGTTTGGTTTTTTTTTTAGCGTGAATGCTGCGTGAACTGTTGCAGGAGGGAACATGGGCGGCCACCGGCCATCCGGGTACCGCAGCCTTGCGTTTGCCAGAAAAGTCCCGACTTCCCTCAGAAGTGAGAAGCCTCCATGCGGAGGCCGCGGGCAGGAGCTCGCCTGGCAGTAAGGCAGACCTTCCCGCTTTAACCCAGCGGACCAAACCACGGTAAACACCCTCTAGAGGAAAGACAGCCGTGGAGAAAAGTCTCCGCGCGTGAACCGGCTGAAAAATTCACAAAACCTACTTCGCAAGTTACTCGGCGCAGCCTGCAAGCCCTGTGGACGTGCGGTCCCGCGCAAAGCCTCAAAATTGCTAGAAATCGTGGGCCTTGTAGGCCCTCGTCCAACGTGTAAACCTACAAAAAGGTTTTAAAAAAGCAGCTGAAAGCGAGTTGCCTGTGCAGCAACATTTTTAAGTGCAAAGGTTCTTGATTCTTTCCTTGGACACGTGGAAGGAAGTTTTTATTACTTTATTTCCTAGCATTTCTTACCAGCGCTCACTCCCTTCCCCAGGGAGGAGTTACTGCATTTGCTAGGGATTCTGAATGGTATATTCAGACCTTCNGTTCAAAAAACGTGTGGATGTGGCACTTCGGGACATGGGTTAGTAGGCATGGTGGTGTTGGGTTGGCGGTTGGACTAGATGATCCCAGAGGTCTTGTCCCACCTTAACAGTTCTGTGATTCTATAACGTAAGAGGTTCCTGCTCTCCTCTCCTCCTGGAGCTTTACTGTTAAGTCAGTCATGTGTGGTGATGCTCCAAGCCCAACCTGCAAAAACCACAGGATCTTTTTCCCTATCCAGTTTAGAGCACCACCACGCACAGTTGAAGGGGCACCGGGGGAGAAGAGGTGAGCACCTGAGGAAGGCGGCAGGGTCGGGGATTTGCTTAACAGGACCTGCCACTGGCAAAATAGCAATGTGGACTCGCAGGCTTACATCTGTCCCATCAGTCCCTGGCAGAGGACAGGTCCTGAGGGCCCACCGGGAGCCATGGTCACCTTCGCTGCCTAGCACATCCCCAGATAGCAGCGAGAGGCTCTTGCAGGAATGCCTCCCTCTGTCCATGTTAACCTAATGGAGAACGATGATCTAGGCTTGAGGCTTTGCTAACTGCATCGCTATTTTTCCCAATTTTTCCCATTCTGGGCCCTGCGGAAAGTTAAGTGTTTCTTTTTCTCTGGCTTCAACCGTGGAATTCAGAACTGCTGCCCAAACTCACTCTTTCACAATCCCGTTTAAGGTGAAAAGAAGGAAGTGTTTCACAGCCCCCCCTGGTATTTTTGTAGGCTGTCAACATAGAATGTAAGTTGGCACCTAAAAAGGGCTGTTCTGAGAACAGCACCGCTGCGCAGCATCATTTCAAGGTTAACTCTTAATACATGTACGCTCTTCCTGCTTCCGCATGTTTAAACTCCCCTCAGAGCCCGTCATGAACCAGAACCTCACAAAGCTCTTGACGGAGGGAAGTCCTTTGATACGTATGGAAGCCATCACTAATCAGCAAATGCTCAGCTTAAAATGATCTGGTAAGGGCTTCGCTGAGTCAGGACCAAAATACAAGGCCACGATATATTTTAATACGGGATATTGAAAATGCTTCTGGTCTAAGCACTTGTACAGGAAGGTATAAAGCTGACATTTATATATTCTAAAATTTGGGAGAGGATTTTTTCCCCTTCAGCAACACACAAAATGTGAAAGTCTGAAAAAAAAAATTACTCATCTTTTGGCCATAGCTGCTGCTGAGGACTTCAAAAGAGTTAATACAAGGAACCAAATAAAAAATTTCGCTTGTTCAGCTTATTCTGCAGATCACCGAACGGTGAAACCTGACAGCCTGCCTTTTCTATGTAGAGAGCACTAGGGGAGCACTTCACTGAGCAGAATTTCACCACCAGATACCAACAGAAGAATTCTTCCCAAACTTAGAGAAAAGAGTACGAGCTGTGTTTTTACTGCAAAGGAAAAAACATAATCAAGGCATCGTCCTTTTCCTGCGCTCCCAGTTCACGCAGCTCAAATTTGGGACTTCTTGAACGTTATTTTTGCAAAATGAAGCAGCTCTCCTTTATCAAGCGTGCTCTGCTCCTTGCACGGATGGCCCTCAGGGTGACACCTGCGAGAGATTCTACCCCTCTCTTCTTCCTCAGGAAAGGAGCAGCAAGGGGACAGGCAGGAGGAGAAGAACATCCAAGAGACAGATGGTAAGATACATCTTCCCAGGAGAAGAAAATGAGCACCCCTCCCCAGGCTCATCTCCTCTCCTTTTCCAGAGGGAACGCCGGAGACGGCGGGAGCCTGTACGGGCAGGCTGCTGCAAAGCCAGAGTGTGACCTGGAAGCCTGAGCTGCTGCAAATCCCACCACAGTGCCCTTCCTCCGGACAGGAGCCAGAAAAAAACGGAAACCGCTTCTCCATCTAGAGGGGCCGAGGCACCTGGTGCGTTAGTAGGCGGAGGGAAAGGTTAAGCTCCCAGGGAGCTGTGTGTTCAGGCAGAACTGCAGACCGAAGGCCAGCCGAAGCCGAGAATAGCAGCATGGCAAATTGGGGCATTTTGTATTGCCAAAGGCTTGACTAAATGCAATTCCCAACCTTGTGCTTACAAGGAACACGCACTGCTCAAGCTCTTAAAAATTAAGACTGGGGTGATTTATTAATCTTGTTAAGAACTCTGATACAAAGCACAGTAAAAGGCCACAGACCAGTAAATAAAATGTGGCTTCTGGCCACTTTATAAATGCTGCTACTGTACTACCAGTAAAACAGACTCACTCTCACACCAGTTCAAACAAGTAGTTCAACTGGCAAATAAAAGTTCCATTCGCTTATCAGTTTAAAAAGTTTAATAAAGCTTTAAGTGTTTGCTGGTTTAAATGCTACCAATTTCCAAAATGGATTCAGGATTAAGTTCAGTGAGATCTAAAGAAAGTTATTAGGTTTGGAAGGCAAGACTGTTCCTAAGCCAGAGGAAACACTTCTGACCGTGTAAGATTGCAAGAGTAGCAGACTGTATTATGGGCCTCAAGTCACTTAAATTTATACAGGTTATTAGCATTATCTGTAAATATACAATATAAACAATTGTACATACGCGGCATATAGCTTTGTTCTCTCCAGAACAGTAGACAACTCTTTAGCTTAAGACATCTTCGCCTACCAAAACAAAAAGGCACATCTGAACAAGATGCATGCTAAGTACTGGGGATCCCTTCCAATATCCGAGACAGGTAGTCCCCCGTCCATCCTTTCTCAAAATAATCAAGAGCAACTGAATATTTTGGTATTTAGGATTCAACCTACTTTTCTTTTTTTTGTCTTCAGCAGCAAATCAATGGCAATTAAGACACGTCATTAAAATATTCGAGAACAGTAGCTGTCATTCACGAACCTCCACGCTTACACAAAGGTAGAAGGCAAGTGGCCAGAGGTTTCAAATCGGTAACACTGCATATCCTCGTGTTGTGTAATCATCCCATTGTTCTTTTTTTCTTTCTTTTTTTTTTTTTTTTTAATTTAAAAAAAAGGCCACTAGTGCTCAAATTTGAAAAAAAATTCCACAGACGCACCTTTTTTTGGCTCAGTGCAATTAAATGATGTCAGTTTAAATTCATTTAGTGTAGTTTACAGTGCAAAAGTTATATTTTGTATACTGGCATAACTGTCGGCACTGAGGATGTGAAACAAGGCAATGCTGCTGATCACCTGAGGGTAATGCTGTCGAACAGACGCAGGCTAGAGAGTGTGTAAGTCTTATTTTTCCAATTTAAACTTTTCTTTTTTTTTTTTTTTTTTTTTTTTTGATCAGCAGCACTTTAAGAGCATAATTTGTGAAAGTACTAGAATACACTGCCTTTTTTGAATAAATAAAAAAAAGGAACTTTACAAATACTATTCCAGTGTCAATGACTACTATGGCTAAGGTCATTGAGGAGTTTCTGCATGTTCTAGCAAAGACAGTCTGTGCAAAGGAGGGTGGGAGAGCTCCCTTTTGTAAGTCTTTGGTGGCAGTTTTGGTAACTGAGGGCTCGAATTGTGCCGGGGTGGGACCGGGGGCGCGGGCGGGTGGACCAGGTTGTTGTGACTGGCGCTGATCACGCAGCAGCGGCGCGGGACCCGGGGAGAGGGCGTGCTGGGGGGAGTGCCGGGAGAGCTGGGGCCTGTGCTCGCCTCCCTGAACCAGTCGGGATCTCTGTGCAAGCGTCCCACCGGCGGCGGCTGGAGGTTTAGAGGGCAGTTGATAAAGTGTTCGGGCGGCCGGAGCGGTACCGGTGGTGGAGTATCAGGAAGAGGGTCCCGGGGGGGCGGAGGAGGAGGACTGTGCAGCGGCTGGTCGAAGGGGTTAGTGTGAGCAGGAGCACGAGGCTGTATCTTTGGAGGCGGCGGCTGCCGAGGTGGAATCGCTGGAGGATCGTCATCCGACTTTAAACTTCCCTTCAACATTACAGAGAAAAAGACATTGTAAGAAACGCAGACATTTAGGTAAAGAGCGCGTCTTCTGACAGATGCGGAACTCTCTTGACGTCTGCTACTGGTGCTGTCAGAAAAAAGATACTGGCAAAGCCATAACTTTGATCTGAATATGACCCCTATGTTCCTAAAGCAGCGAGCAGAGTTTGGACGCTGGGAACCTGAAACCTAAAAAGGGCAACGGGAGCACTGCATCTGAAAGTCTTTTAGATGAACAAAGTCCTGCTTGGCTAGATGTGCCCTGATTTATTATCGAAGTTACTCAATACAGGACAGAAATACCTTAGCATTAGAAGCATCCTGATCCATCTTTTTTCGTGGAGGAAGTGGAGGAGGGTTTTGAGGCTCATCACTTAGTTTAGGAAAGCTACCCCACGAGCTGAAGAAAGTCTCTGGAGAGGGAAAAGCAGATGTTTTACTGCTTGTGCAATATCTGAGGAACATATGCTAGAATATCAAGCCAAACGAGAAGGAAGTCAAATAAGCAGATCTTTGTGCTCAACAGCAACGTGAACCATGAAGTTCAGTTGTATGAAATTCTTCTCCTTCGTTTCTTTAATCACATAGAGGCCTCGCACAGTGGTCTCCTATTTCCAGTATCAAAGATATGCATCAACAGTTAACAGGCAGTGCTAAAGGACAGAAAAATAAATAAAGTGAACTCCTAGTGAGCGCTTAAATAACCTTCTCTGCAATCCTCTCTACATGGCAGGATTTACCCCGTTTACCACAGCGCCTGCCGTTTGCCTGCACACCTCAATTACACTTTGGAGTGCAAGTTTGTTCTCTCAGCCATACGGGTACACACTCAAATTCGGAAATTTAGAGGCCTCGTTAACAGGTCTGCAACACTTCTAAAGCAGGAGCGTCATATGCTGCTTTAGACGCTCTTACCTCTCACAGCATTTTAGGACATTTCTAGTCCTTCCTTTTTACAGAGGGAGGGGGGGAAAGAAAAGAAAAATCCTCAAAGTTAAGAAACTAAACCACCCCCTGACCTGTATTTGTGACTTTTGTCACACCTTTGCTTTTTCTCTTAGAAGCGCACAGAGCTATGTGTCAATACATTAGGCGCCTGTGCTCTCCAGTTTGAAATTTTAATTGTGTTATGAAGAAGTGTACATGCCTGTGTAATAAGGGAGCAAAAAAAGAAGCTGAAAACACAGATGAATACAGGTTATCCCTCACAGCTGTGGTACAAAAAGTACCTCTTCCTTCCCAGCAAGAGAACAATTATTTTCACTAAGTGGTAATACGAAATTATCAGGTTGCTTCACTTGTAGCATTAGTCAAGCAGAATAATCATCAAGGACATTCAAAATAGAAGCAAAATCATGCTAGAGCCTAGGGAAAAAAACCTAAACAAACCCAAACCAGACAGTTTTTAGACTTTACAAACTTCTTTACTGGACATTTGATCTAAAACCTGTACAAAAAAAAATCCTCTCAGAACCCTAACGAATGCAACCCACATTTTCATCCCAGATTTCAGACTGTAAATCCTATTCACCTCTCCTGCAACCAGAAAAAACAGAGTCACATGAAACATTTACTAGAGTTACGGTACTCACTCGATTGTGGCAAACTGACGGGAGCGAAGATGCTGTTGTTACCTGTTAAATGAAAAAAAAATCGATTATAAAGACTTTCCAGACAGAACAACTGCACCGCAGCACATAATGTATGCTTGTGAATGACCTCAGAGATCACCAAAATCTCCAAGTTTATCTACTGCTAACATGAACTAAGCTTTTCTGTGTAAAATACTCCCCAACGAGAGATTTTAAGTTATGCTGGGAATGAAACTTCATTATTCTACTCTCTTCTGACACTACCAGTTGTTCACTTACCCTGCAGCCCAAATGTCCTCAGCATTTGCCATGTAAAAATTGATTGTCACTTTTGCCCCCCACCAGGCTTAACCCGCCCGCCAAGCCTGCAGCCGCTTCGAGCGGAGCCGAGACCTGTCACGCGCTGCTTTCAAGACTCGGGAGCCGCTCGCAGCTACAAGCAAAGCCTGGGAGCGTCATCGGTGCATCTGAACCAAGAGGGTCATTTTTTAAATCAAGACTGCATTTTGGAGCAAGCGCCCTGACCATCCCCACTTCTGGCGCTTCAGTTCACGTCTCAAAACACACACAGACGGGATTCCCTTCAAAGGAAATTAAAGCAGAATCGCTAGAGTGTGTTCAGTCCACGGGGCCGCTCCCGAAACGCACACTGGCGTGGGATGCCCGGTCCTCAGCAGCTTTTCTCTCTCCAGATGGGCCGTGCGTGGTAAAGCAGGCATAGCCCCTGCACAGTACCGCCTCACGGGGACATCTCCCTCACCTCCAGCAGGCAAAAAGACTGGAAATGTCATTTGCTATTTAACTACTTCCAGCACGGATTTCCAAACCGCAGTTGCACATAGCACTGACACAAGAACTTCATAGTCCACAACTAAATTTTGCAACTTCTTTTTTTTTTTTT
>VZTL01033941.1:24874-35352 GCA_013400535.1 Scopus umbretta | reverse complement strand
GTAGTGTGGAGGGCTAGACAAATGAGAAATAGACATACCCTAACACAAATGTGATTTTACAAACCAACTCATTGCCAGAATAGAAACTTGATTATCAGTGCAGTAGACATACAGTTTGGAAAGGATCAACTTTAACACCTCTCCCTTCAGGAGACGGAGATTTATACTATGCAGATGCAGAGAATTGAGTCCAAATCCACTTGATTTTATCCATAAAGTAACAAAAGTTTTCTCATGGGGTAAGGGCTTGACACAGTCTCTGAGCAGAAATAACGTAGGTTAAACAAACTACTACTGATCCAAAATATAAACACTTATTTTACACTTGCTTCTTTGGCTCCACAGTGAGCAGCAAGCATGAATTAAAAAGTGTAGGAATTCCCTTCAAATACCATTGCTGCATTGTTCTCTCTGCTCCCAGAATCCTAGACAAGGTGCTCAGAGTGACTCTGTGTGGTGAGAGCTGCGAAACAGAGATAGGCAAACTGAGGTCCAGAAATCACCTGCTTCTGTTCATCTTGTGAATAAATGAAACCAGGGGTATGGCCATGAGGCAAATCTGAAATACGGGTGTTATCTTTCTTGATACCTTCAGTCATGTGTAAGATACAAGCGCAACTAAATAGAGCAGATGTAAGGTAAAACTAATTGCTGCATAAGCACAGTTGAATGGAAATTGAGAAAAGAAATTTTATTGCTCGTTCACATTCTGTAGAGAAGGCTTCCTCTCTCACAGATCATAGAATCATAGAATCATTAAGGTTGGAAAAGACCTCTGAGATCATCTAGTCCAACTGTCAACCCTTTGGAAGCCATGTTGCAGGTAGTTTCTCATTCTTCACTGCTGATGCATTTGCTAGGTTGTTTGTAACCCATTTCAAGATTTTACTTAATAGTCATATGGCGTGATTTCTAGCTTCTAGTGTATCACACACAACTCTTCTTAATGTACCTCCCTTTGAGTTAAAGAGTCTACCATCAGTGAATTTCATCCACTATATTAATTTTCTGGAAGGTTATTACAATAGTATGATGTCCCTCAACTCCTGTGACCACATTAGTGCTGTTTTCTCTTTGTAAATGAGAATGGATTCACATATTACAGAACTAAGGCATCTATTGCAAATAATTATTAAAGTTTTAAAACAGAAGTAAAGATAAAAGGATTTGATTTTGGTTTTCTCATCAACTTCTGGAGTTTCAAAAGAAAAATAACACACAATGTTAACTTATAGAAAAGAGTTCAATTATTTACATATGTCCTAAAAATTGTAGTTACTGAACTTCGCCTTGAATGCTGTCTGCATGCTAAGGAGAATGACCTTCCATCTTTTGAGGCTGTATTACATCTTTGAGTGTATTCATTTTACCTATATAGAATACATTTTCACAGCCTTTTCACAATATGCTTTTTAGCATGTTATGTTTTGCACCTATTTAATGTGTGAAATAAGCTCTGATGTAAAAAGTGCTTAACTGGAGACAAATACTCCTTTTACATTACAGAGCAGTAATGTCTGTAGCATGCACTGCCTGTGAGAATCAGTTTTTGCATTAGGTGTCATAAAATGTACAATTTATAGTTCTGCATGAAATCATGGAGTTGATTGTTTTATTATATTTCAGTGTAAATTTTTCACCCATTTCAGTTCAAGTAACATTCTCACAGAATACAAGTTCTGCACTGATATGATGTTTCCTAGCTGTAGGCATGGCCTGTCCCTACTACTGGCTGTAATTTACTTTTTGGTCTCTGTCGCCTTGAGCTTGCCTTCTGACTAGTTTGTTGAATGATGTGCTAATCCATTATATTTTTCAGACAAGTGTATCGACCAGTATAAACAGACTGGAGGGCACAAACCTAAATGAAAGCCACACTTCCTTGAATCATTTAAAAAGCTCCTGCAGTGGTGGCAGTGCAAAATAACTTTTCTCTGTAAATTAAATATAAGGGAAATTTCAATAAATAAAATTAAGATTGTGGGGAGGGGGATGAAATGGAAGCTTTGTGGGCACATTATGCTGCTTTTCAAATGGATGTGTTTAGTTATAGGAAGAAGAAACAGATAATGTTAGTCAGCCACTTGAGAATGTGCTTCTAGATGATAAATTTGAAACTGAGCCCCAAGTCCTGTATTATTTGCCATTTTCCATTGTCCAGACACTCTCACAACACATGATACATGTTTGAAGTCTTGTACTGTATGGAAACATTTTTATACAAATAAAGAATCAAGAACAATCTCACTATGGAACTGGTAAAACTGAGGGCAAAAAATGCAGCTTTCTGATCTTTTTTTTCTATAGGAGATAGGTAGACAGGTATTGCAGAATCCAATACCTGGTCATGAAAAATATCCTCAGGTAATTTTTCTTAAAAAGAAGTATCAGGAGAGAGGGTGACTTCTCAATTTGTACAGCTGGTGCCAGATACTCAAGTTCCTACCTGCCAAAAGTGAATTAAAATTACAGTAGTAACAGGGACTTTTGGCTAGTAATTCAAATGTAATCTGTGCACACAAGTGATACTATGGAAAGTGATGTTTTTCAATTAAAATTACAACTATACAAAACTGTAGTAATCCCATGACAACAAGAAAGGGGATCATTTTTCCTACAAGGTGCATTTGATTCATGTTGCATTTGGAAATACTTAAGCTATGAATTACTAGAATTTCCATGGACTTAAGTGTGAAAAACTTTTAAAAAATCATTCCCCATATCTCTCCTGAAATGGAAGATTCCAAGGAAGAGAATTAGATGTTTCTTTCCTAAAGGAAATATTTTTTATATTCTTTTGGTTTCAGGTTTATTTCCAACAGATTGACAGCAAAAGTGTCTGATTTGTATTTAACAATTCACTGTCAAGGTCTCCATGCTTTTTTTATATCATAGTTTTCACCTTAATTTAGAAGATGACTATTATCTACTAGCTACTAAGAGAACTGTAATGCTTAACAGTCATTAAGGCATGATACAGGTTTAAGAGAGTTTCAAAGATCTGCTGTTATGCTTCTTCCAATGAATTAAAAGTCCAAAGTTCCGTCTCCTCGCAATCACAAATGCACCGATGACAGCACGCATTTTTATCCATCCTGAATCTGTGTTTGGGTTACTACTTTTGAAATGGTGATCTTTGCATGCCTACTTCTTCCAAGAAGAGCCTTAGGAGTCTTGAACTTATATCATGAAATCATGATATAAATGACTGTTTGGCCATTGATTTCAGGGAGGCTCACATTTCCCCCCCTCTACTTTTTGCTCCTGCTATGGCTTCTGCCCCTCTGAGGAGTCATGCCACTAAAGCTATGACTGCAACCTTTTAACAGTCAAACCAATCATGATAGTTACTGTTAAGACTGCAAAAACTGGCAGCACCAGGAAAAACTTTGTCTTGGGTTTACCAAATAGTCAGAAAGTATTTTTGGGGGGTCCTGATGCATCTATACATTTTAAATTCCGTTTCCCTTTCAGTTACAAGAATTGTGAGGTTTTTCAGGGGGGGTTGGCTTGTTTTTTGTATTTCTTCCATCTTGTGGAGCTGTCTTCACAGGTTATTGGCATGAGCAAGATACTGGCAGGTGTAGTCTTTCCACCTGCCAGTAGCCAGACTGGCTACTATTGTTTTAATTAGTGTCTGCTGGTATTTTGAAAACTTAGTTTGAAATGAGCCTTGCCTTTTTGGTGATTTCTTCCCAGCCCATGAAGCATTTTAATCCATTTGTGCTTTCAAACTAAGGTAGTCATCTTTCACATCAAAATATCTGCACCTTATCAAGATCAAAGCTGTCCAAACTTGACTTTGCATCTACACAGATGGCTGTAAACATGACACTGGCATATTACTTTGGCTTCACTTAACAGAACTGAAAATTGTCCATGCAGAACTATCCAGAATTTGTTGAAAATGTTATTCTTAAGTTTATTGTTTATGAATATAGCAAAGAGCTTAGAATTAATAGCCATCTATGTCAGTTTAAAGAAAAATGTGTTATTTGCTTCATTTTAGTGTCTCACACAGAGAAATTGCTGAGCAGGAGTTGATAGCTATACAGGAGGAGGAAGGGAATGTAGATTTTTCAACCAATTTTAAGCATTTTTGAAATGATGTATTCATAGCTAGCACATGCAATAAATAATATGCACCATCATTAAAACAGGAGTTTTTTGAGTAGAGGCTTGGCCTTGTAAATGACAGCTTTCTAAATAAAATAAAAATTCAAAAAGGCCAGTATACTCTTGAAATCTTTATTTCAGGGCATATGACTTGAAGCATGATGTGCAGAAAACAATGTTTCCTTTATGTAGCTCAGACATTTGCATAGGAGCTTGCTGGTTTGTAAATTCCAAGCAGCATAAATATTGATATACCATGCTTAGCTTCCTACATACCTTCAGTTTGGTTTTGTCTAAATTATGGAAAGGAAGGTACAACCATGTGCACTGTTTAAAGGCATGTTTCTTTCTAACCTCTGCTTTCTGAAATCATTGTTATTCAGGTTCTTCCTCCCCACCCCCCACTGCCATCTCCATGCAAGCATGCACACACACATATGCACACTCCACTCTGTGTAACAGTTTCTAAACATTTCAGCATCCTGTTTTATAACTGTGTAAGATGTACTGTAAAGATTGACGATAGAAATACTGTTGGAGGATTTTGAAGGGAGAGTACTTACGTGGTTTTCTTGGGTATTTTACATAGCAGTGAAGCCATTTACATGGGCTTAATACAAAAATAACCCCTAAATAAAGCACTTTAGCCTGATGGAAGGAAAAAGCCCTCCTAAATCAGAACTACCAAAAACAGTCTAAAAGAAAGAACATAAAATGCTTCAAATTATGAAGGAGTCATATCAACTGGTTAATTGTAGTTGAGAAGTAAGTACATTCCAAATGCTGGGATGTCTTCTTGGTGCTATATGTTCAGGGAAGAAATATTAGTTTTATTGCTCTGTTTCTAATGAAAGGACTATATCTACATTTTTTTTTTCCTAAGTACTGGCAAAAGACATTGAAATATGAAGTGTCAAATTATTTTTCCCCCCTCATAACACTGCATAGCCTTGAGAAGTGATTTTGTTGTTGTTCATTTAGGGTAAATAGAAAGAATTCTATCACAGCCATGCTTTGCGGCAGATGGGTAATAAAGTCTTCAGCAGAACAAACCTGCCCTGTTCAGTGTGCCGACTGCTACTAAACAAATAATCAGTCAGATGCATATGGGGTTGGCCAACAGGAATTGGGAATTGCAGTTTGCAACACAAAAACACCTACTTTGAATCAAGAGAGAAAGTAAAGTGGGCGACTGTAGAGTTTCCATTTGGCATATAGAGGTGACTTATTTGGCTGTCTTCCTACTAAAAGCAAAACTACCTTATCTTTTAACAGGAATTTGCAGTCTGTGCTACCAAAAGAATCATTAAAATTAAAACAGAGAAAAACCCCTGCCTTATCATTTATTAAAAAAACAAACTACTAAATATTTATAACAGACCAGTTTAATGAAAATATCAGCTGTTACAATTCAGTATTTACTACTTAAGCTTCTATTTCATTTAAGACATTTTTTAAAAAAAAATCTGATATTTTGTTTCCCCTCACAAGGTGTAGAAGGATGCTTTTGATTGTACAAAAAAATAAAATGTTGCTCTGTGCTCATTCAGTCTTTATTTCCCTTCTTATCAAATAAGTAACCAGTATCTGCTCAGTTTGGTTTCTGTGTGGATAGCCGGCAGTCCTAAAAAAAAAGCTTGCATTAAAACTCCACCCTGAACATTGTAAAAACAATGTCATTATTCAGTGTGTGAGATCAAAAGCAGGTGATCAATACCAAAAGGCTGAAGTTAGAAGAAAATAGTGACAAACACTAATGTAAAATTGTACTAATGTAAAACAAACATCTGGAGTAACGGAGTACTTTCTTCTTTTCTTATTTCATTTATATAAAAGGTCTTTAGATTGTTGTCTATAATAGTGGAAGCTACAAAAAGGCGGATAGATGTATGACTGCCAAACTGATGATTTTTAGAAACTTCTGGCTTCAAGACATGAGCAGTACTAAACCACAGACATTTTCCTTTGTTTGTTTGTTCTTCCTAGTAAATATTTTAAGATATGTTGAGATGAGAAGCATTTGGAAGGCAAAGAACTGTTGCTAACAAGCAATAATAATCTTAAAAACAAAGACATATGAAGTAAAATCAAATACTATATAACCCTTATGCAAATTAAGCAGAATTTCTGTAAGGATATGTAGCCAAAATGAAGAATATCCAACAAAATATAAGTTACCATACAAATAATCTTCCCAAAAGAGATAGCTGCATACTAGGGACAGAAAGCAGACAATAAAGATGTAGTCATCCGCTGTGATTGGGAATTCAAGTAATAAACACTGTATAATAGTTTTCTTAAGTATTTGAATTGCAAAGAAGTTCAACCTTCCTTTGTCATTTTTCAATGGTGGTAAGACAGTGTATTCTCTAACAGTATGTGTCTGTTTGGTAGAACAGCTTTTTTCCTTTTTTGGTGAGAGAAGCAAAACCAAACTGCTGCTTAAAATGGTTTTTGAGGTATTCATAGGTCATGTTGAAATAATTTTACAGCTTAGAACTAGAGTTGAATTCTTTCCTAAGATAGCTAAAAATTCATTATCAGACCTGAAGAAAAGAGAGAATTTTTTTTTATAATCCCATCCTGTTATATTTCCTCCTAGCCTGGCGCAAAAATCCAAATTGTGACTTACCTAGCTAATCACTAATGACTATACAATAGTCAAAGGAATATGTTTGAGTTTGCTAAGAATTTCATTCCAGGACAGGGAAAGTGGCATTCCAGAACCCAATCACTAGGAAACTGTTGCTCGTTTTAGAGAAAAGTTATGATGTTATGACTATATTCTCCGTTGTATGGTTCTCCAGTGCTTTGGTTTTGCACGTTTTTAAAACTAGAAAATATGTTTACCAAAGGACAAAATAATAGAAAATAAGATTATCAGTTAGAGTGGGAATGTACGCTGTTACTTTGCATCTGCTCTTTTTTTCTCTTGCCTTCTTTTGACAAACAGTAGAGGAGGGCTGCCTGGCTCAAGACCTGGCATTCCAGCTCTCAAGCTAAACAATCTCTAATAGCTCTGCCTCTCAAAGTCAAAATATTGATTGGGGAAACTCTGAATAAAGCACTTCAGAATAGGACTGAGCAGAGAGCATCTGTGATTGAAAACAAGTGCCCTTATTAGTTCTTTCATGGGAACTAACCTACAGGAGATTTCATTGCACAGCTATCAAATCAGCATTACGATCCACATTCCACACACACACACACCCCCGCCAGTTTAGAGTTTGGATTACATCCCGCAGTCTAGCCATCGAAAGAAAAATTATGCTATTTTAGCATCAGATGAGCACCTTACTTCCCTGTAGGAAATGGTCTGCCACATCTTAAGACACAGTCTGGACTTTCTATTATACACAGGGAACACAAAAAGCATGCAGTTTGCTTTTCCAGAAGACACTTCATTCAGTTCCTCACCCTTTACTTAGAGCAGTAAAAAGCCAGAATAGCCGGGATGCAGTGGCTTCTGATGAATTACTTAACTAGAGGAGACCTTTAAGCAGTAATCTATAAAAGGATTTTTTCTTTCTCTTAAAAATTATGGTTTCAGAGACTGAGAAGCTTTAACCAGAAATCACTGAAAAATTTTGTTATTTGCAAGCATTCCAACATGAAAGCATGAAATATAAGCAGGATAGCAATTGAGATATTAATCTGCTGATTTCAAGGATGCTTACCTCATATATCAGATAGCGACACTGAAATAACAGTCACAACATAGAAATAGATGAAATTTTTGCCTCTGAAACACATTACCTCAGTTTTCTACTGTACAGTTTCTCATCCATGGCCAGGCAAATGTCCTTACATGGTAGATATGCTCTATCTATTCCTTTCTGAGTTCCTCAAACACATGCTAAAATAGAGGTATGAACAGTAGCAAAACCACCAATCCTGTGGTTTTGGGAACAGGTGTAAGTAAAATGGTGGTGGTCTTGGCTGGAAACCAGAGTACTCGGGGCACTGCTCAGTACCTAAACGCCTTTAATTTTCCAGATGATGAGAGCTGTTTAGCTGTCAGTGCAGACAGAAATAATACTTACTCTAATTTCTTCAGCTCATGATTTCTCTCATTGACCTGCTCAGCAAGAAGCATGCTCAGATTCAGATAGCTGGATCTGGCTCCGTAAGGGAAGGGGAAAAAAAAAAAAAAAAAGATCCTTCTCATGTCACATTATTTGTAGCATAATAAGAAAACTGTCGTGGTTTAACCCCAGCCAGCAACTAAGCACCACACAGTCATTCGCTCACTCCCCCCGGTTGGGATGGGGGAGAGAATCGGAAGAGTAAAAGTGAGAACGCCTACGGGTTGAGATAAAGACAGTTTAATAAGTAAAGCAAAAGCCATGCACGCAACCAAAGCAAAACAAGGAATTCATTGCCTGCTTCCCATTGGCAGGCAGGTGTTCAGCCACCTCTAGGAAAGCAGGGCTCCATCATGCGTAACGGTTACTTGGGAAGACAAAACTTCATCACTCCCAACGTCTCCCCCGACATTCTTCCCCCAGCGTTATACGCTGAGCATGACGTCACATGGTATGGAACGTCCCTGGGGTCAGCTGGGGTCAGCTGTCCCCATTGTGTCCCCTCCCAGCTTCTTGTGCACCCCCAGCCTGCTCGCTGGTGGGGTGGGGTGGGAGGCAGAACAGGCCTTGACTCTGGGTAAGCACTGCTCAGCAGTGATAAAAACATCCCTGTGTTGTCAACACCATTTTCAGCACAAATCCAAAACATAGCTCCTGAGAAGAAAATTAACTCTATCCCAGCCAAAACCAGCACAAAAACTTACGCAGTCAAAAAGACGTTAACCCTAATGGACCCAGTAGCTCTGTCTCTAAAAACTGCTGCTATCTGAGAAGCTTAGAATGGAGTGAGCTACTTACTGTAAATTAATGTCTTGAAACCACATGAACTACTGAGTCTCATATTTTAATATGAACAGAAAGTTTAAAAGTTATTTCATTAATCGAGGATAGGGTTCCAAAAGTGCAACATGCAAAATTATTACTTCTAAAAGGAGACCCACTTATTTACTTGTAAAAAATACTGTCCAGGTGGTGATGCTCATCAACCAGCTGTGTTGCCAAGAGATGTTGGGGCATGCTTATTCAATGGGTATAAGCACAGCCTGAGTCCTGAGAATTATCTCAGTATCAAGGTGTGTATTAAATCTAAACACCTCCAGATTTGGGGTTCAGTTTATAAAAGCAGAGAGGCACTAACAGATGTTTTCTTGCTCTTTCAGTTTTCTGTAGTATCCCTTCATTCTTCTATTTTGAGCCCATTCTCTCTTAACATGGTTCATAAGATGAAAGAGAGAGAGAAACAATGTTAAGTTAGTCCTAGAAGTTTTGGCACTTAAATTGTTTTACCTTCTCTTTTTTTACTGGTAGGTTCCTCCTCTGCTACCATAACTTCTAAGGTCCAAAGTATTCACAGATTATAAACAAATTTTTGCTTGTACTTTTATGTGGCTTGTTTTGTCATTTTGGTGGGTTGTTTTGGATTTTTTTTTCCAGAAAAGCATTAAAAATCTTGTATGTATAACTGCTTGTGCCTAGGATGTATTATAGAACAAATATCATAAGTGAAGCAAATCTGACAGGAAGTTATTCCGTTTATCAGGTGCATTCATTCTTTTCACAGCTAGGACAATAAGGAACTGAGAGTATACCCAGCCGTCCTGCCACAAGGAGCAACAAAGCTGACATTTCTGTCTTGACAAAGCACACAGCAGTCATTTACAAATTTGAACAAATTCTCTGTAGGAATTGTTAGAATGTCTTAGGACATTTTGTGAGATGCAGCACGCACAAAATTGAGAAGTTCTTGTTTTGGTTTGGTCAGGAGTTTCTTAACAGAAGCAAGCTAATACGTCTTGTTGCTTTATCACTTGGCAAAGCTGCATCTTTTGCTTCAAGCAGTGCTAGTTCAAGAATCAGAAGCAAATTCGAAGCAGAGAAGAAGTCAGCGTTCTGAGCACCAACTGCGTTTGTTTAATAAAGCCTTCGTACAGTTCCACATTATTTTGTTACTCTTCTTACAAATTATTTGTCTTAGATGAGTGTGTTCTAAGAAATTAGAGGCTTTTCCCCATCATGTAATTAGTGTTTTAAAAATAAAGCCAAATTTTTTATGGTTTAGGAAGTGAGAGAAATACAGGCCATGTTGTTCTAATTATGAGGCTGCTGTAAAAATGCTCTATAAAGCAGATGTACTTTGCAAATTAGAAGTTGGATTCAACCCTTGTACTGCTTTAAGGTGGTTTCCATTTCATCCTGTAGCACAAATTGTGGCAGCTGAAATCAGGTACGATTTGAATACAACCCTAAGACAATCCTACCTGTTTGTAAGACTTTTTT
>VZTL01033941.1:10912-24853 GCA_013400535.1 Scopus umbretta | reverse complement strand
TTTTTTTTTTTTAAACTTGTGTATCACTTGAAAGTAACTTGTGTTACTTTCTAGTCTTTCTTGGCTGAGATAATTCATTTTTGTGATAGTAGCTTGCAGGTTTTTGAAATACTAACTACTGTTTCACTTCAGTTACTATGTCATGATTTTTATTAATTGAATTGATACTAGCAATTTCCAACTGTTTAATGCTTATTGCAATATATTGGTACTGGCTATTTTTTTAGTTAGAAACAGTGTAACCCAAAGGGTTTCCAGTGACTTCCCATGTCTGGAACATTTTTGATAAACATATAAAACTCTCTGTTCTGTGACTTCATCCACTGAAACACAGGGACAAAAAGTGATTAAAAATTGAAATGCTGAGGAGTCTGGGTGACTTAGAGAATAAGAGGCTGGCTTTTTACATCTAAATTCCCTTTTGAGATTCAACCTCAGGTCTTAAAAGGAATTACTTTCCTGGATTTCTTCCAATTATGCTTAGCACTGAGTGACTCGCATTACAAGACCAGGACACCCACTTTGAGGCTGTCAGGGTCTAACTGGCATGTTCTTTTCGGTGAAGTCAGGCAGCAAGATTAAGTAGTATGCTCATGATGGTATGTCTTGCCAATGTGAAACAGGTAGCTGCTGAAAATGTTTCCTAGCCCTTCTCACATGGACTCCTCTGAAACCCTTTTCAAACTACATTTTAAGCTAATTTTTAATGCTGGTGTATTATTGTGAAATATTTTGGATAGCAATATAAGAACATAGGTTATGACAGTGAGACTTTCTCTTCACATTGAGTATGCTCTGGGGATACCGCAGGAAGGATGTACATGAAGTTTGGGGTTTGTACCATTCAAACTCTGGCTTCTTTTCTGAAATATCAACAAGGATAACAAGTTTGTGGAATTCTCCTAGTGGTTCTGGGAGGCTTGACTGAGGTAGGCAATCCCCTTCATGTAGCTTGAGAGCTGTTCAAGTATCAATAACTTTTGTTCGTAGTATTCCCTCTGCAAGTTCCCATGGGTTAAAGGGTTCTGGATTTCATTTTCCTCTTCCCCTGAGGATGTTTAGACCTTTGTGTTTGTTCAGTAAGCCACAAAACCTTCTCAATATTGATAACTTAAACTTTCACAGTATTTTTCTTTCTAGGAGTTTCAGACACATCCAGTCCTTTCCTGCTGGCAAATTTCTGTAGTCTGGTGTGCAGCTTGCTTTCTTTTCTCTTTGTCTGAATTGTGTGTCCCTTTAGGGGTTAAAGCAGAACATACTTTAGTATACCATGAGAATTATCCACCTACCAGTAGATTGATTTCACTACAGCTCTTCATCCAAAAAATAATTCACTGTTCTAGTCCACTTTAATTTTATATAAGTACTTCCTCTATTTCCAAAAGAAGGAATGAGCTTCTTAAAACATTTCATGCAATATGCAGCTACCTCCTCTCCCAAAATAGGTATAATTATTTTTACACATGGAAAAAATAAGGAATAGTGATATGGATAGGCAGATCCAAAGCCCTGTGAGACTACAACAAATATTTCCCTGACTTCACTAAGAGTTGAGTGAGGCCCTCAATAGCTTTCTCAAGATGTCAAAAAAAATATATAGTAAACCCAGGCCTCTATTTATTCATATATTGTATGTTCCTCTTGCAATTTAACCGTTTTCTAGTTTTACTCACAGAAAACTGAATGACAGTATTTAGTATCGCCTCCCTCGTTCCAGTAGAGCGAAGTTGTATTTTAGCTGATGAGCTTGTTCCTCATATTTTTCTTCCTTAATAAAGCTCTGCAGTAACTGAAAACAGGCAAATCATAGTGAACAGGGATGTGCTTACAAGGGGACTGAACGTAGAAGAGCTAGAACTGTTTAACAGCTCTTCCAAACTAGCTCTTCATGTGAAAAATCTTATTTTGCATTTAAAGTGCACTGTGTGGCTTAAATTCATCCTCTTCCAAAGTACGTTGATGAGAAAAATATATAACGTGCTAGTTATTACTATAGAATAACTATTTAGAATAATTGGGTCCTCACAGAATGTCATTATCATATCATCAAGTATTCTTCATGTATGAAGATGACTCTGAACTTGTATTTCCCATAAATAAATTAAGAATGTTCTACCCACTTTTTGGAGGACTGAATGGTTAGTTTGAGATTACCAGAATTTGCTATTAACTTGCAAATGGAGCCATATGTTTTTCCTGTGTAAGCTGTTACAACTTTTTCTTAGTATTGTATACATTTTACTAGTATTTGCTACTACTTTTAATGAACATTTAATTTTGATGCATGTCCGTCATTCAGCAACTCTTAATCCAGGATAAGAAGAGAAAAAAAAAAACAACCCATGTAATTTTGCTAATTTCAGCAGCCATTGAGTAAAAGTAACAATTTCACCAACTGCTGTATATGGAATTTTCGCAAGGTATGAATTTGGCATGGTTAATATATGCATTTAACTTATAGGTGTGTACGTGAGTTCTCAGTGTACATAGAAGGAAGCTGTTTAAAAATTCTCTGTAATCACAAGGTCCAAATTGGGTAGAATCAGTGTGAGAAATTTATATAGCAAATAAAAAATAAGAGTTATCATCATCATTCTATACAGAAAGCTTGTTGAAAATAGCCAATAGAAACAGGAGAAGTTTCTATTGAAGGAGGACTTCTCTAGAAAAGTCCATCTGGATTTTATTGAAAGATTGAAAAGAAGCCTGTTCATCCGTTTAAATTACCTACCTGTTTGTGCTTTTTGTTACATCATAAAAAAGGAGAATGATCTCCAAGTGAGTACAGAATGAACCACCTTTCCCCTTCCCTGCTTTCCCAATCATCTTTAGGTGTTTAGTTTTGTTTTTCCTTAATGTCAGAGCAACATTAGTATGTAGAATCCACACTCCCAGCAGAAGAACATTTTGTAAAATATAGTGAGAAGGCCAATAATGAGAAAAACTGACTAAGTGGAACTGTGCGGAGAACAGGGTATATTATTGTCACTTTCTTTTTTTTTTTAATTTTTTTTATTTTGTTCTGTTACTATATGCTGCTGCCATTAGTTTTGCAGTAAAATAACTTTATAAATCCCACTAAATATAAATTGTTATAAGGTCAGAAATTTACAGATATACTTTGTTATTATCTCTACAAAATGTGGGATAATTTTTCCCCACTTTTTACTCCACTGGTGAATTACAAGCTCTTTTCAGATAAGATGGGAAAGGTTGCTTTTCCTCCCCTCATATTTAAGCAATTAAAACGCATATTCTGAAATGATAAGGCCTTTGCAGTAAATGCAGGAGGCTGGACTAGATGACTCACTGTGGTCCTGTCCAACCTGAATGATCCTAAATATTCTAAGACTTCTGTGTGCATTCTCAGTTCTAGGACACATTTCAGAATGCAATATAAGCTTGCAACTAGTTCTACTATATTGTCTAGTCATTATACACTTTACACCAAATAACAAGGCTTTTAAAAATACTTACATCTATATATACACACAACACATATATTTGTTCCTATTTTCTTTCTCTGCGTTCCTCATCTGGTAAGAGGAGTTAAATTTTTTAATATGGGTTGTTTTCCTTCCGTTTTACCTTTCCCTGACCAGTAAGAGAGACTGAGAGCTCAATGATTAAAAAAAAAAAAGCCAAACTCTTCTTAAAAATCATACAGCTTTAGACTGTTGAAAAAGAACTTCTCAAAGAGATTGTTAGGCCTGCAATTTGGTGTGTAGACACAATGTACTGTAAGGCTGTTCTGTTTATGATTGTTTACAAACTTTTTATATATTAACAACATTTCTTTTTCATAACACTTTTCTTCTGTGTGCATTAGATTCCAGACACTCACTGATGTACCCAAAGACTCCATTTTGAACACTAAAGTTTACAAAAGGGCAATATTTCTCGTGTAGGATAACGTATTCAACTTTATGTACATTGACAGGGCAATACATTGCAAACCAGTAGAGTCTCCTTCTGCTCAGAGTAATTTTGCCACTGACTTTTTTCTGGGTTTCTACAGGTTACTTACTGAAATTTATCATCCTTGTCAGCAAAACTGGAAGATTCTTTACTGTTCCCAAGATTTGGCATAATTCATAAGAATTTGCAAAATATTTTGATGGAATTATTACATTATTAATACTTTACTTATTAGAGGTATGTGTAGAACATTAATAATGAGCTATTACTATAAAGTCAGAAGTTACCATTTATTACACCTTAACTCTTCACGTGCCCTGTGCCTTTGCAACAAGCATCCAATAGAGCAGCAACATTATTGCACGTTGGGTGTCCGCTGTATGTCTTCTTGCATTGTTAAAGTAAGTGACGTTGTAATACGTAGTTTGGCTCTGGAGTGCACCTAGTGTTCAGCACTCAAGTTGTTTGGTTGGTAGTATTATTTTACAATTGAGTTAACTTGTGTAACCCTCTGCATTTCAGTTTGCTTCTTTGCAAAACAAGAAGTGATAAATACTCTGCAGTCCTGAGGAGCAGTGCAAAAAATTCTTTTTATAAGACAGTACTAGTAACAGCCTGTACACATTGATTCTTAATGTTGACTATTTTAAGTACAATTCTTAGTTTTTAACTTCCTAAGAAATCAGTTTGAGTTGATAGGCAGTTTTGTTCTTTGACAGTTTTGCTGTCATCTTTACTGGTTGGCTTTTGATCTGATCTTGGAGACAAATATAGTAATCTGAAAATACATTATTCTGTAGGCTGTGTTACAAGAATTAATATGTATATATACTTATTGATTTGCTTCATATTAATGGGTTTCTGTAGCTTCTGATGGATATGTCATGGATTAAAATTTTTACACTACACAAACAGCAATAGAATGTTATTACTTCCATTCTGGTTTGAATCATTTATGGTAAAATACATGCTTTATGCCTCATTTGCTGCAAAATTTATTTTATTGTAGTGTTTAATTAATGAGTAATTCTGCCATTTGTGGCAAATGGCCAAAATATTATCTTCTATTTTTAGACCAACACTGTTTAGACAAAGTAGATTAGGCAGAATTTATCCATCTAGCACATTCATTAACAGTTTGTGGAAATTGGTGGAGATTTTTCCTTGACTTATTTATCTAAGGCATTTTTTATAGATGTTAAGTATTTTGAATAGAAAATAAGTATGTGGCTGAATTTAAAACCAAAAAAGAAGATAAAGTCTACACTTTTTAATGTAGGAGTAAACCTTCACAGTGTTTTAATGAACAAGCAGAAAAAAAGTAGGTATTGTCCCTTGAGATGCTCTTAAATCAGTCACGCTGCTAAATAGCTTTTAAGGGATTCCAGCACTAAATCCCATATAGATAGCAAGAAATGTTTACTTGAGGCAGCAAAGCTTCAGTAATGCTGCATTTTGGTACCAAAATAAAGAGATTTTTCTCTTTTCTTTCCCAGGCAGCTTGCCTTTGGTGAAAAAGCAAGCTTAGTAGAGATCAACTGTTGTAGGCTTTTCAGAACTTTTCTCATCTTTCTTTTAGGGTGCAAGTGGGCAGTACAGTGCTGAGCAAGACGTAGCAGGTTTTGTTAAAGACACATAAGTATGGAAACAACAGTTCATTGCTAGTGTTTGTTTTTTACTCTAAATACAGTTAGCACCCAGAGGTTTCAAGGCAAAGAATACGCATTTCTAAAATGTCTCTTCCGTATTTATGCTGTGGCTACCACATTTGTATAAACAGAAAATTACTCCATTCATGCTTTATTAGCTCTTCTTTTGTACCACAGCCTTGACCCCAGTCATCATAAATTGAGAAATAGTGGGGAACTAATGGAGACAGATGGGAATATGGCTTGCCATTTACTCAAATTGGTAAAGTAATTAACCTCAAGGTGCTGGTTTGCAAGAAAAATTGTTGGAATATCTCAGAGCGCCGGTAAACAGACTCCTGCTTTAACCACTTCTGACAACTGCATCATAAACTAGACTTATTCTGTTCAATTGACCTGTCAACGTCTTGAGTCCAAATAAAGATTTGTATTACAATGCACTTGCTGAGAAGTGGGAGAAGACTACTGCTGTTTCTTTTCAAATGGGTTGCTGTTCTCCCTCTGCTAGATAGGAGCTGGAATGTCATATATTCATTCTTCAGCCATTATATTCCTTAGAAATCTTCCATTACTGATTGTGTGACAGCTTTGTGACAGCAGATGGTAGTCATTTGGCTTGAGAAAATGAAATGAAAAAACATGGGCCAGACTGACTGGGCTCATTTAGAACAGCAGTGGACAGAGGCCAGATCGAGTTTTTATTTATCGAGGGACATCATGTAATGAAGCCAGTTTCTTTTATTTTTTCCCCTTTCTCTTTTTTCCCCCTGCAGATTGGGTGAATGAGGTAGATTTTCAACATATTAGCACATAAATCAAAGGCAGTCTTGTAAACAGGAATATTTTATCAAAAAGGCCCTTTCCATGTGACAGCTTTCAAATTCTTCTAAGTTCTTTCCACATCCATTTTTTTATTCCCCCCTCTCAATTTAATAGAAGCATCTTTTAGATTTATTTTGTACACATTATCAGCTGCGATAATATTTTTCTAAAACAGCAAGTTAAATCTTCAGGGGACATTTTGTAAGTTGGCTTACATGGATTCAGCTCAGTAACTAGAAGAGTTTTGATCATTCAAGCTCATGCAGTTCTTTATTTCATATGTTTTTTTTTGCAATGGAAGAAGCCATGATAAAAAAAAAAAAAAAGACGTTTTTGATATTGTCATAAAATGTATCTGGAAGGCATATGTGAAGGGAACATACAGAGTAATCTTCATCTAGAGTAAATACAGCCATTCAAGACAGATGAGAACTGGAAACATAGTATGGTATCTCAATTTGATGAAAACTCAATTGGTTCAGAAGCATTCAAGGAGCACTCATTTGTAACTTCTGCTCCCCCAATTTATCCACAGACACCTACCGTGGCATCCAATAATGCCTTGCTGCATAATGCTGATTCAGTGCCGTTATGACCACAGTAATTTAAACAATTTCTTTAGGTATTTGCTTTTATGAATTTCAGGATTTTAGGAAACAAACGTATTTCCAGGCAAGTGGAATAATAGATTTGAAAATACATTTATTGTTCTCAAATATAATTTTTTTCAGTAAATAATAATTTTCCTAATAATGCTCCCTAAAATTAAATTTCTCAGTAGGCATTGTGATTTAATAGTTCATGCATTTTATATTCAAGGTAGTCTTCTTTGAAATGTGTTATGAGTTCAGAGACTGTGCCAAGGATAATTTGTCAGTGTCACCTGCACTGGTGCGTTTCCATCATTGGATTAAAGATTTGTTAATGTGTAATTGATAAAGAAAACACCAAGCAGCATTTTGCAATGATGGGTAGTGGTTTAGAATAGCATTTTATATTTTTCTCCTGACAGGCATAACGTTTTATGGGTTTTTTAAACCAATGTGTTCATACGGACAGAAATCTCATTGAGTTCTTTGATCAGTCTTTCTCAGTAACTGTGTTGGCGAGTTCACAGCACCTAATCCATGTTATCAGTCAGAGTCAGTGATTTTTAAATCTATGGTCAAATTATACTCTATTTCACAACCTCTCAAACAAAGACACAACCACCTGTGGAAAAAGGGGATAAGGCAATAGCATTGTAATTGAGGGGATAGAGTTTGGTGATTTTTTTAATTCTAAGAAGATACACAGGTTAAACATATTTGTTACCTGTGTTGTTTTCTTCTGGTTTTGAACATTTTAATTTATAATCAGACAAGAAGAACAGATGTAAGAGTTGTAATTTAATCATTTTATTGCTATCTTTGTATATTTTGAAGAATTAGGTATTGTACTCTTGGGAAGCCATATTTTATGCCTAGTTGGAAAAATGAATAATGTAATAATATGCAAAATGTGAAGTTTTAGAACTTCACTACTGAGTAAGGCATATAAACTAATGATCTAGTTAAAGTCCCTTGTGCACCATAATAAATATGGACTAAATTTGTCATTATAGCTTTAGACAGAGGTTTCAGGCTACAGATTTAATTATATCCTTTTTTAATATTCATACTTCTAAACTGCATAATTCCTTTCTACTGTAAAACTGAGTGCTATATTAAAACAAACAAAAATGGCAGATTACTAAATGGATATTAACATGGAGTCAATAAGCATTTAATTTCTGTAGAGAAGACTGTAAAAAAGAAGAGTGTAAGCTTCATGTTGCTCAGAAGATATTTTCTTAGATGGCCATCGTTTGTACAGAGAGACTGCCTCCTGTTTTAATGCTGACTTTTGCTACAGAGGTTAATTAGTTATTTATGGAACTCATAAAGGACACAGGGGCAATACAGGAATACCTTTTGTTAGCCATTAAGAAACAGCGATTGTTGAAAAGCCTAATTTAGCCTCCATATGATACAAGAGTTAGCTAGCTCATCTCACATTCAGTCAACACTGCTGAATGGTGTCCAAATATTGATGACGATTAATAATGGCTGAATAAAATACCATCACATTAGAATGTTTACTCCATTCCTCCATCTCTAATAAATGCTCTATTGACTTGAATTTAAAGACTTTGTTTCCTTTACAGTACACAGCTGACCAGGTTCTCGGATTAGGGTCATCAATTAAAGCTCAACTTAAAAACCAAGTAACTTTACCATCCACTTTCATATTCCTATAGGCACATGTTAAGTAAACGAAGAGAGAAAATAAATATATCTAAATTAATGAGTCTTGCCCTATTCTTTCTCCTGGGAAAGCCTTTAAATGCAACCAGAGCAATGGAGAAGTACAAAGGTAGCAACAACAAATGTGAAGATAAAAAAGAGGAAGAGCAGTAACATACATTTTAATGAGACATAAGCAAAGAAGAAATAATATTTTATGGGGAACTAGAAGGAACATTTAAGCCAAACAATGAATTACTCAGTATAGTTCCTAACAATTTACAGTTTGGGTTGGCTCAGTTGGGAAGAATGGGTTCCAAAGAGGCTAAGGAAGAACCGTGTGCTCCTTTGGGTAAAGTCATTGTAGATAAGTCAGTCCCTTATATACTGAATAAAATATTGAAGTTGGCTGATAGGTTTGAGCCAGTCAGATCCAGGGCTCAAAACTAAGTGTTTCGTCTAGCAGATAGAGCTGCTGTTGGGTGTGAAAAAGGTGTTTATGACTTTCAAATCAACAATGAAGGTCTTTGATTTCTCACTGCCTGCTTAAATGATCCTATTTTCTGTTTTTCCTTTGCTTGCAAATGTAGTAGGTAAGAGAAAAGTTAAGAGTTTCTGAAGAATAAAATTGCTTTTGTTAAAAAAGGAAAAATTCCATGGGTGATTGCAGCATATTTTTCATGTGGCTTTCAGATAGGGATAGTGAATGATCTTGGGTTAATTTTGCATGATTTTTGTCTATTATCTAGTGTTGTAATTATTATTTCTTGTCTTGCTTATCCGTACTAAAATGCTTTTATTTTATCAGAGGGCATATTATAAACATTTTTACATATTTATACATTTTCTTATTATGCAAATTGCCAAAAGCTATCACAAAGGTGAAGGAGAGTTAAAAATAAAGGTAAGAGGACTTTTCTAGCAGACGGTCATTCAGTAGATGTACAGAGGACATATTTCTTCAGTCTCAGAACTAAAATTGTTAAAGTCATTTAACATAGAGCATTTCTGTTGAGAAGTTACTAGCTGCTCCTGGGATGGGCTGAAGAAGGGGGAAAAAAGCTGTTTTCAAGTTAGTCCCTTGATTTAGTTATCTGCTAAGACTGGCTGAAATAACATTTTCAGTGTTATTTTATGAATACAGTTTTTTCTTACTACTGAATTATCAGCATTGGTAATTCTGGTGATATTCTTTTGATTTTTAAAAAAATTACAAGCATTTTCCTATTACAGGGATAAATATTATAATCATGCAGCCACATAAAAGTGCAATTGAAAGTTCAGAAATCATATCAGAGTACCTATGAAATATTTCAAAACACTAGTGATATGGAAAGCTGCAAGTTTATATTTAATTAAAACCAAGCTAATAGTCATAATCATGTTTACTGTGTCATTGCCTAATTATTGACGAAGAAGGAGGTCAATTGTGCCAGATGTTGGGTGAATACAAAGCAACACAAAGGCTTTTCCTGAGAGCTTGCAGTTTAAGCTGTAGGAAATGAAAAATTAGAATGAAAATTTTGGAATGTTTTTGGGGTATCAAACTTAGATGTCAAGGATCCCCCCAGCATGAATATTAGAATACTAGAATTCTAACAAGAACTGAATCTATTGCTCAAGGATGAAAAGTGGCACAAATTAGGGACACCAGATTAGTAGGCAGTCAGAGGATAGTCTACAGCTTAAAATATCTCAGATAATTAACAAGCTTTTTTGAAGAGGATTAGCTTGCGATTTAAGAACTCCACCTTCTGTTGGTACTACTCAATATATGAAAGCTTGAATATACATCGTTTTTTGCCATGTCTAGATTTTGCAGTCTCTTGACAAAGGAAGTGAATTAAATTCAATTCATTATAAAGGTGGGCTTCAGATTGACTCTGCCATCTGCACATAACAAAACTGTCCCATTTGCAAAGTATACAGATACAATCACAGGAAAGGCCATTGAACTAGCCTGACATACAGAAAGAGGATATTATGCTATTGGCCCAAGAGTGAATAAAAAGTGATATTTATTGCTCAGAGATTGTACTTAAGCATTAGAAAAGTGAATTGCATCTATTGTGATCAGAGTCCATTCCAGCTCTCTTCGGTACGGTAACATATGCATCCCATAGGATACGTTTCAACTTTGAAGAGTTTCAAGATGGTTTAGATCTTTTCATAGATATGGAATGTCTAAGAATGTCTTAGAAATGGAAAGCACACCAAAACTTAACATAATTGTCTTTTTCTCTCTGGTTCTCGTTTGTTTCTCTTTGGTTTTATATCCTCTAGGCTCTGCCTAATTTTGGTTTGTTTTCAAGATTTTGTTTCTGTTTCCTTGCATTATTTTATTTTTCGCTAGTTAGTCTATACTGTCATTGTGTGGGAATATACAAGTACAGGACACAGAAAAAAAAAAAAACACCCTAATTCTAATTATCATGCCATTTTCTATTTCAGTATGAAAATCTGACATCTGGCATACCTCAAAAGTCAGAAGGAATTATTTAAGTGCATTTCTCGTCTGTGAAGAAACTAATGATTCATGTGTTCAGGCAATGCTAGTGCTGGCTCTGGTCTGAGATCAGCATGACATTTACTATATTTTGTCTGACTTGTTCTATTCATTGATACTTATGACTTTCAATCAAAAAATAAAAGCCTAACAATTTTTTAAGAGAGTGACTTTGGAAGCCCTGCTGAACACACATAGGTCGGTGACTGTTTTCCTGACCAAGCCAAATATCTATCAACCGGGAAATAACTTTAAGTGGGCTGAACATGGTTAAACACTATACCAGTGTCACCCAATTAGAGTTGTTTACAACAGCCATTTGCCTCCACCTGTCCTGTTATTGATGGTTTATAAACAGCTCTTCCTTGCATGGAACACGTCAGTCAGCTGCAGAAAAAGAGCTGAGCAAAGGGTGACTGTCTCCAAAGCACTGACACACAGTAGAATTACTCTGGCTTAGAACACTTGCCATACTTTCCTAATAGTTACATTTTCACCTGGCTCTATCTAACCATAAATACGGTCTTCTAGAGCTATAATGTTTTTCTGGTAACTTCTGTTACTGCTTTTTGGAACAGAACACAATGAGTGTCTCACCAATGAGCTCAAAAATACCTTGATACTTAGTTAATAATGATGGCTGTGATATCCTATTGCCAAGGTGTAACATCCCCAGTCTGTAGTATTTCTGCTTGGGCATCCAGGGACAGTCAGATAAACTGTTCACAACAACTCCTTAGGTGGATATTCTTGTATGTCCTTTCTTATGGTTACCATTTTCTCATTTTGACATTTAACTTCAGGTGTATGAAGTAGGATCGCATAAAGATCCCAGTATAGTCAAGGAGAAATGAAGGTAGGTTACAGGATTAAAAACAAAAGCCTAGCTTGTTTGTGGGCTTTGCATCTTCCCTCTCTGTCCACTGTTAAAGCCTAGGTAGCTAAGATGCCTAACTTTGATACTTAAAATCCAGTGTTTATGTTAGTCAGTATAAATGCCACTCCTTAGGTGTCCTTAGGGACTAACTGCAAAATAGCCATTGTGCTGAGAATTCACACTTGTGCTCACTATAAACTAGCATTCCTCTGTACACAAATATTGGTCTACTAAACATGCTCTGATAGTGCCCCATCCCTCAGGTGACAATGACAAGCCGGAGTCTTTCTGCTGACATATAAGAGATAGAGAATGTTAAATGGAGGCTAAAAAGTCACTCATAAGCCTTGTTCTGATTCATCTTTCTCTGACAGAAGCCACAGGTGTCAACTCTGTGGGCAGTGGAGGGCAGTGCCCACTTTCCACTTACAGAGCATCATCCTACATTTCCTTTCAGCAGAGAGAGTGTCTTTCTCAACTGATAACAGCATTTGCAGCAGAAATCAAGTGCACATCTCATAAAATTGTCACCCAGGAGGTGCCATTTCATCACTTAGGCACATCCTGTTTCCTAGTGTAACAGTAAGTGTAGCACAACTAAATCACAAAAATGGCAGTTCTGTGTCAAAAAAATGTAGCAAGATATCAGTTTGAGTAGTCCCTTTCCCAAAGAGGGGGGAAAGGATGCAAGAGGGAATAGTTTAAACAGGGAGAAATGTTCCCCTCTCAGCCACAATAAGCTGTCAGCTGCTGAATCTGTGTTATTTTCAATTAGGCTCATCTGATGCCTGTGTATACAGGAGACGTATGTCACTTTGCAAGAGACACTGTGAGCTGCCTAGGTTAACAAAGCCACCCATGCCATTGTCTTAAGAAACAGTCAAATAGCTCAGTGTTATTACAGTTCTCATTTTAAAAGTATTTTCAGGCCTTGCTATTAAAATGTTGTTCATGTTAAGAATGAGCCAGTGAGATGGAGTTTTACTAAGCTTCTCATATGTACATAAAATAATGTCTTCATATAAGAAAATACCTGCAAACGATCATTTATGTGAATAAATTTACTCTTTCCAGCAAACCCAAGGGTTTCACCAACTGGAGTCCAAAAATATCAACCCTAAAATATTTCCTTTTTAAAGTCAAATTATGCTTAAATGAGTTCACTTAGCTTCGTGGGATGTGTGAGAAAATAATAGCCACATTAAAAACTTTAACAAAGAATACATTAATTGAAAATACATGAAATTTTGTTTTCTAAAAAGTTAGGTTTGAATCATTAAGTGCATATTATTTCATAAATATCATATGTAAGCAGGGCTTATTCCTGTGATTCTTCTCTGGCGTTCATTCTGTGGTGCTGTGTGAGTCCTTCTGTACAATCATGTCATTTGGCCAATACGAACTGCTTGATTTTTTGTGCACTGACTATATTAAATTACAGCTCTTTACAGGGTTTGTCAAGCTCATGTGAATAATCCAAGTCGGTGTTCCTGGATCTTGATGAATTTCTCAAGTTATAGGGATTGAGGTGGCTAGTGGCTCATGTGCACAAGTCAGATGGCACCTGCTACAGGTGAAAAAAAGATCCTTTTGCATCTAAGGAAAAGAATTGTCCTTCTGCTTCACTGAGCTGAACTTTGTGTTTAAGTTCACATTTTAATGTGACTCAAGACATGGTGTCTGGCAGCTTCTTTATCATTTACCCACATTTTGCCTTTTCCCCATTCCCAAAACTGTCATCTTTCTTCCCTCCACTAGAACAGACGTTGTTTTCACCTTTCTGGTTTGATCAGCTTGCAAGCAGATGTTCTTATGTAATTTTTAATTAATTGATTTCTTCCTTGGAGGGTTTTGGTTCATCTGTTTTAAAAAGATACCTTAACTTTAAAAAAAAAAAAAAAAAAA
>VZTL01033940.1:4146-21021 GCA_013400535.1 Scopus umbretta | reverse complement strand
GTATTCTTAAGTGAGGTATTTTCAGCTATGACCAGAACAATCTTCTGTACTCACATATGTAAATATAGGTCTAAATATCAAAATACTTTTCATCTGAATTGCATTTTGCATTTCATAATTTTCTTAATGTGTTTGATTAAACTACCCCAAGTAATGTTACATTTAATAACTGTGAAATATTCCAAATACAAAAATGAATAGAAGTAAAATTAATTTAAATATTTCTTTTCTAAATCTGAAGGGATGTTACAGTTCTTGCCTCTTTTTATATTATTATAAAGACACAGCCTACTATTCAGAAATTCTATACCTCCCAGAAATGGGCCTTAAATGTATATTTGCAGAACTGGCATAACGAATAGAGATATTTATCCAGATTGATTTAAAAAGTTAACACAAAACTTTAAAAAATGCAGTGATGAAGGAGAGGTTTTCAGAGTACTCCTCACCCATGAATTTTTTTTCATCTATTTTTATGAAGGATTTAGAAGCAGAACAGTGGCAAAACCCCCCAGTTTTTCAACCATTGATCTGACTAATTGATGACTAAGTCATGCAAATCTAAAATAATGATGTACATGTGTATCATTTACTGATTCAATCTGAGTAGGTGAATAGCCTTTTTTTCCCTTTTTTTGGCCTTCTGCTCAACATTTAAGTACTATCCCCCTAAGATAGTATTTAAAAAGTCATAGTCAGAGTCCGGGTTGTGTCTACCTTTGTGTTTTATTTGTACAGGTTAGGTTCACTCTTGGAGTGAACTCTCAGATCATTCCAATTCACCATATACTGGTTTGGCCACTGCAAATATTTGCTGCATACACATAAACCTCCTTTTGGAGGAAATGAAACTGGAAGACATGTTGCATGGGTGCATCAAATATGCTTTCACTGTGGAGTGCTCCCAAATGTAGGGAATGTGAATGTGCCCAGAGAAGGAGTTAGAACCGCTGAGAGCACCCTGAAGTGCTTCTTATGCTAAAGAAGTACCAGATAGTGTCTGTAACTTTCTCCTCCACCTTTCATCCAGTTTTCTCCTGCATCAATATCCCTTCTCTTCCCCACACTCTTCCTTTCCTGCCCTTGTTAAGTTCCTTGTCACTTTTGTTTGAGATGTTTGACTTTACAAAAATTCTGTGAATAGAAACAGTAGACAGTTATGTCCTAATGGCTTATTACAAGCCTGTATTCTTTCCTTCCTACAATACAGGATGGGTTCAGTTTCTCCTGTGCTTACTTGTAATGGCATAGCTTGTATCTTTTTTTGGAAAAGGGAATATGTAAGAAATTGCTCTCTGCATGGGTTTATACTTATCTGATGGAGCATGCTGGGGGAAGCAATGGAGTTTTTGTCCCCTGACGGTCCCTGGAAACCAGCTCCTATAAGTCACCCTAACGTGGAATTGCCAGGTAGATGTGCTCACATGCACACATATGAACTGAAAAGCTCTTCAGTGTCTAACAGTATATGTTTAACCTATTCGACTTTGCAGGGACATAGACTCTGTGATGGTATTGGAAGTGACAGTGCTGTCTGAGATATGATTCTTTCCATACGTAACTGACATGGAAGAAGTACATATTTAGTTTAGTTATCATGAGTATTTCTTAATATAATTTCTTCTACGTTCTTATGTTTCCCTATTGATAACACTTTTTTTCAGCCACTGCTTAGCCTTGCTACAGACTAAGTTTTACATTAAAAAATAAAAACCACACTTCATCCTATTTCTGAACAAAATAAGTCAAGAAAATGGTGTTCTTCCTATAAGCAGATCATGTTAGTGAATTTTCAGAAAATCTTGGTTTCAGAGGAAGTAGCTAAAAATATACTTTGCCAGAGAAGTTGGTTTTCAATGCATTTATGAGAAATTCTTATACAGAAATGCATTCAACTTGTTTTTGCTGGCAAACCTTTCCAGAAAAAGAGGATATAAACTGCTACTTGTATGTACTGGGTCTGGCTGGAATGGAGTTAACTTTCTTCACAGCAGCCCATGTGGTGCTGTGCTTTGGATCTGTAGCTAAAACAGTGTTGATAACATACCAAAGTGTGTCTTTTTCCCACTCTGTACCCGCCCCTTCCCACACAGTGAGTAGAGTGGGGGTGGGCAAGAAGTTGAGAGTGCACACAGCTGATACAGCTGACCCAAACTGGATGAAGGGATATTCCTCACCATATAATGTCATGCTCAGCAATAAAAATGTGGAGAGGAAGAAGGGGTGAGGGGTTTTGATTTCCAAGGTGGCCCTTGTTCAGAGACTGGCTGGGTATCAGTCTGTTTGTGGGAGGTGGTGAGTGATTGCCTTTGCATCACTTTTTTCCTCTTTCCTTAAGAAAGAAACTGTCTTTATCTCAATCCTCAACTTTTCTCACATTTGCTCTTCTTGTTCTATCCCACATCCCCCTGGGGTGGCAATGAGTGAGTGAGCAGTGGTGTGGGTGCTCAGCTAAGGGATAATCACAACACTTTATCTGCTTTTTTTGTAATATGAAGCTTCAATTTTATGAAGTGATAGAACTTAGTCCTTGTGTGCAAGAATCCAGAAATGAACAGAACTCCAAGTCTGATTTTGAGGATGTTAGTCCAGGTGTGTTGTGGGAAGTAAAAGGGATTGTTTATATGTTTAAAGTTAGGGATTTATAAGTATCTTCCTGATTTTACCATTAACGATACATTTCTGGGACAATGCTGGAAATGGGATGCTTGTTACAGAATCTTTTGTGAACTGCTTTAATGAGTTCCAAAATACACATGCATACATAAATATGCATGAGGAAAAATAATTTAAATCTTTACAAATGTGCTGAATACTTGCATGGTCATTAACAAATGAACTCCAGGAAACAACCATAAAAAAACCAGCAGCAATCCGTTCCTTCTTTCCTCTCTTATCTAGTAAAGGCACACACTTCAAGATCATTAAGCTTCCTGTGTGAATATGGGACATGCTGATCACACTGATTTCCATATACTTTAGCAGGAAAAGTATGAAGTATCTTTTATCAATGTACCCATATGTAAATACACACACAAACATCTGATTTTCTATGTATAACAAAAGGTTTTTCTGGATGTATAGATGCTATTTAAAAGGTTAGTATTTATATGAAATAGAAGAGAACCAGTATCTCCCTGTGACAGAAAAAAAAAAAAAAATTATCTCGCAGCATAAAAATAAATCAAATTATTAATGTCCTCTGTTGTTCCCCAACACATTACTGCAATTACTTCATGAGCAACTTTCTTTAAATGATACATCTATCTGCTCTCTGTGTTCATTTGAGAGCTTTTGGACCAAAGGCTTAGATAAGCACATTGGAATGGAATCAGTAGATGTATAAAAAACCCACCCTACTTGTTTTTATAGCTTATATTTATATTGGGAAGAAAATAAGATAAAGATGACAGTGCTGATATCACAAATCAAATAGTCTTTCTTGCTTTTTTTAATACAAAAATGTTGCTATGGAGCATTTGAGAAGGTATCCAATATATTTTAAAACCACCCACAGGTTAATAACTCAAAGTAAAATAAAAGAAGTAACTTACATTCTGCAGATCTTGACCCTGCCAACATGACTTGAAAAACCTGGCAAAAAGATTGTCCTCTTATTGAATTGTTTGGCTCATGTTTTATGCACAAGCTTGCTTTGCTTCAGCATTTGGCATGAAAGCCTTCCTGTTTCACCTCAGGGACAAATGCATCCAAGACAACAGATAAAAAGAACAGAGTCCCACTTTCTGTTACAGTTTGAGATAACCTTCATGATACAAGCTACTACTGCAGGTCAGAATGTTATTTTTATACCTGTCCGCACTTTTTTTTGAGAGATCCTCATTGAAAGTTGTTTTGCAATGGTCTAGAACAGTCAGTTGATTTCAGAAGTGCTTAATTGTCATCTGTGCTGTGTTTGGGAACTAATAATATTCTTCCGGGCCTGATGCTGTCTAGATGATGTTTGGCTATGCACGCTGGTGCATGGCTTTTGGTGTTGCAATGAATCAGTGAAAATGGTGACGCATGCGTGCGTTTCTCAGTATGCTGAGAGTAAGCTTCACCTGCTTTTTGCATTTGTCCATTACTTTCTCTTGGAAAATACTAATTTCATGTCATAAGCCTGAAACCTTTCTGATGTTGATGGAAATTCTGAACAACTTCACTGTAGCCATGCTTCCATGCTTGCTTGCTCTTGACAGCCTGCAACCTCCATACGGAGGCATAATTAACCCTAAAGTGTATTCTAGACAGCATTCAGTGGTATAGATAAAAACCAGAGTATATATGAAAGGTTGCTTTCTTATATGCATTTTCAACCTGGTTCTGATAAACAGATGAAAAAATAAATAAATGACAATTCAAATGCTGGACAGTTCTGGCAGAGGGAAGCTGCTGGAAAGGCAGTGGTTTGTTTCCAGGTAGATAAATACATTTTGGTTCATTGAAGCAGAATGGAAAAAATATGTTGTTGTAGACTGTCATATCACTACAAACAGAATGTTGCCCTCATTTAATACTACAAAGCCTATGAACCTAGACTCTAAACTCTTTCTCATCTTCTGCATATGTATTATGAATGTATAAACAGCTTTAATGGTTTGGGTATGAACCAGTAAAAGCCATTTAAAATATGTCACTTGATCCATGGTTTAATTCATTAAAAGATGAACAAAAGCACTATACTACAATGTAAGTTAAATATGCAGCATAGCTCAATCCTTAATTTTTCCAGTGTAAGACAGAAGTTTCATGTTACCTAAATATAATTCTTCCAAATAGTATCACAGAATCATAGACTTGTTAAGGTTGGAAAAGACCTCTGAGATCATCTAGTCCAAACGTCAACCCAACAACACCATGTCTACTAAACCATGTCTCAAAGTACCACATCTAGATGTTTTTTGAACACCTCCAGGGATGGTGACTCCACCCCCTCCCTGGGCAGCCTGTTCCAATGCCTCACCACTCTTTCAGTAAAGAAATTTTTCCTAATATCTAATCTAAACCTCCCCTGGCACAACTTGAGGCCATTATCCCTTGTCTTATTGCTGGTTGCTTGGGTGAAGAGGCCAACACCCTCCTCACCACACCCTCCTGTCAGGAAGTTGTAGAGAGCGATAAGGTCTCCCCTCAGCCTCCTCTTCTCCAAACTAAACCCCAGTTCCCTCAGCAGCTCCTCAGAAGAGTTGTTCTCCAGGCNAGATCCCTGTACTCTTCCTGAGTTGCCTGCCCCTTCTTCCAAAGGTGGTAGACTCTCCTTTTTTTCCTGAGTCCCACCAAAAGCTCCCTGTTCAGCCAGGCCCGTCACCTTCCCTGCCGGTTCGTCTTATGGCACATGGGGACAGCCTGCCCCTGCGCCCCTAAGATTGTCTTCTTGAATAGCGTCCAGCCTTCCTTTTCACGGGAAAATCTCTTTTCATGGGCAATTTGTAAATCTTCAGTGGAATGTTGTAAGATGCATACAATACACCTGAGAAGTTGGAACAACTTTTTTAATGTTATTCAAGTCTTTTTGGGAAATATGTATTGGCACACTTTCTTAAAACAGGTATTAAAATACAAAGCCCACAGTGGTGGTGTTGTCAATATTAAAAAAAAACCCAAACAACTTCTTCCCCTGAAGGGATCAAAAAGGTTTTTTTCAAATTATCTATACCAGTGAGTAAGCTAGCTTTGAAATGCAACTCTCTTTGCGGCTAGAGTCCCATGAAAGCAGAATTATAGTAAGAAAGACTAAGAGGTAGAAGCAATAGGGTGAACCTCTGACAAGCAGTATTAGCTGTATTAGAAATTTGGCTGATGGGCTTTTACTGACTAGAAGTTGTGTGAGTATTGGTTTTGAACATCCAAGCTAAATGCCTGAAACACAAATTAGCAATATTGTTCCTGAGTATTCATATTTGCAACCTTTATTTTACCTACTAATATCTACGAATCATTTTTATTTATTTTTGTTAATTTGCTAATTTTGCTAATTTATTAGCAACTTATTAGCTATTATGGTGTGGATACAAATCATACAATGAGTATATGTAAGCTTTGGGTTTTTTAATATACAGAATGTCAGTGTCTTCCAGTATAAGCTGCTTGGTCTTCATAGTGTGTATCCAAACCTCAAGAAGAATCTGTGCGTGATTTCATACCACAACCATGTTCCGGTCCCAGCTTGCAGGTTTCAATGGGCCAGTGTGGGGCACAGTGATAAAAGAAGCTAAATGAAAAAAAAAAAAAACTTAGCATGTATGTGCACAAGACAGGATTAATCTGCTACTAGCTTATAAATGGAGAGGAGAGAGTCTAAATAATGGCTTTAGTCCACTTTTGATAACAGAATTACCATACTTAGGATGTCTGAAGTTCTTCTGCACTTGGGCTTCTTTATATTTTTCTGCAACCAGAGAAGTTGAGTGGTATTTCCTTCAAGAAATTTCCCCTATATTTTTTCATCTGCATGTAAGATTTGAATCATTTGGATCAAATGACCGAAATGATGNTAGTGAGGCAGGTGTTGGTCTCTTTGCCCAAGTAACCAGCGATAGGACGAGGGGTAATGGCCTCAAGTTGCACCAGGGGAGGTTTAGATTGATATTAGGAAAAATTTCTTTACTGAACGAGTGGTGAGGCATTGGAACAGGCTGCCCAGGGAGGTGGTGGAGTCCCCATCCCTGGAGGTGTTCAAAAAAATGTGTGGATGTGGCACTCCAGGACATAGTTTAGTAACGTGGTGTTGTTGGGTTGATGGTTGGACTAGATGAGGTCTTTTCCAACCTTAATAATTCTATGATTCTATGAAAACCTAAGCTTTGGATTTTTCCAGAAGAGCAGATTACGTATAGGCCATGTTTAAAATGCATAAACAATGTCTCCTCTAAAAACTGTAGAATAAGAGATCTCATGGCACTAGTCCGGTATTGTATTCTTCAGTGTAGAATCCTGCATGTGTGCAGCGTATGACTGATGTTAATGGGTCACTATTATTTTGCATGATACAGAGGTCTATCTTAGAAGACTGTATTACAGACTTACTACTTTAGAGTGCACATGATGCATTATCTTGAAGATTTCCCCTAACAAAAGCTCTCTTAGGATGTCAGATGAATAGTGACGGTGTTGATCTTGAACTTTGCAAGCAAAAGATAAAATTCAGCTGTGTTTTTTTAGTGACCTGCTCTGCCATACAAATTATGTTATTCAGTTTGCTTTTCCTTTGAATGTGAAGCTTATTGGCACTAACATTATCTGACTGCCCATTTGTTTTTACACAGGAGGTCTGGTGACAAAAATAGATTAACACATCTGATTTTTTTTTTCTACTCATCCAATTATTACAAATAGATAATTACATACATATACATATATACATATATATACAATTAGTATCTTTGGGGAGGTAATTATATTCAAAGACTTATGTGGTAGACCTAAACTTTTTCATGTTCACTGTCATTTCAGGGTATACAGAAAAACTTGTTTCTAGTCCACGTTATAATACAATTACAAATATAATTTTAACTCACAGCTGTGTTTGGAAGAGGGTGTCTATACAGAATCACAGAATGGCTGAGTATGGGAGGGACCCCTGGAGATCACCTAGTCCAACTTCCCTGCTTGAAGACAGATCAGGTAGGGCAGGTTGCTCAATTATGTATACACACTGAGAAGATCCCTCTGAACCTTTTCTTTTCCAGATGGAACTGTTCCAGCTCTCTCAGCTTCTTCTTGTATGGAAGATGTGCCAGTACATTAATTATTCCAGTGGCCCTTCACTGAACTCACTCCAGTACATCCATGTCTCTCTTGTACTGGGCAGCCCAGACCTGGATGTAGCCCTCCAGACATGTCTCACCAGTACTGAGTAGAGGGAAGGAACACCTCCCTCAGCCTCCTGGCAATGCCGTTCCTAATGCAGCTTAGGAGGCTGTTGGCCTGCTTTGCTACAAGGGCACATTGTTAATAAAACATCATTATAGTTAACAAATTCTACAACTGTTAATGAAGACTCTAAAATCAATATTGCTCAGTTTAGATTTACTGTGAATGATTAATCTACAGAGAATGAGTGTACAAAGTTCATTAATGTCTTCATATAATTTGTTGATGTGGATCATGGATTCCACCGATCTGTCCAGTTCTCACTTGGTCTGCAAACCAAAAACTCTGAATGATGTGTCCCTCACTTTTTGTCCTTTCTCTTAAGTTCAGTTTCTGACAAAAATATTTATAGTTTACTAGATTTGTCCTGGTAGACTTACTACCATTGACTTTTGTCCACCTCAAGTATTCAAATCAAATAGACATTGAGAATAGCTGTTAAAAGCTTAAAGTGTCAAACGTCCTTCAGCATCTATTCCTTCCTTGAAAAATCAAACGTTCATGTAGAAATACTCTGTCCATCCAAAACCTGTTCAATGTTAGTTCAGTTCTTATACGGCAGTACAGAACAGAACTAACATGGCTACATATAGTTCAGTGTCAATATACTATTAAAACAGAAAAAAACCCCAACCAAGAATAGAATGGTTAAATGTCCAGTGTAATTAATTGCACTGAAAAAAATCTGAATGTGACCTTCTTTAAGTTGAGATTGTGATAACTGTCATGTTTGATGCAACTGTACTGTCAAAGTAATGTTGGCCCAATGAGCTGTACAATCTACCACAATAGGTGTATAAGTACACTTGTAAATACAGAATTATTATGTTAGTTGTTCCAATATTTGGATAAGGCACAGCTCTAATGATAGGTCATTTTATAAGCAAGTTGTCATCTCATAGTTTTCTCAAGTGATAATAGAAGTAGCATAAATATTTTCTGGTGGAAGACTGACCAATGCAAAACAAATCAGTTTTTTCAAAGCCAGCATATTGAAAAGGTAGTCTAGAAACTAAAGCTAATATTGCTATTCTTGTCCCCCCCAGCTTTTCAAATCTGATGATTGTAGGAGTGACATGTATTTTATGCTTGATGGATGAAAAAAGACAGTAAAAGGCAAGATGAGCTAATAACAGTAAAGTCTGTATTGAATCAGAAATGTACGGAGGTACTGAGAGGAATCAAGATATGTGCTTCAACCATTAGAGTTTGTCACAAGTGAGATTTGTTGGTTGATGTGCTGTCAAAGTACTGAGAGAGAAAGGTTCTATAACAAGCTGCTAGACATGCAGAAAAAGTAGTTTAGGACTCAAAGGACTCAGTAAAGATAGAAGTTATAAAGTGAAAAAGAGTAATAAAATTGGCATCAAGAGAAGGGCAGTATTGATGTAGACTTTAAAAAAAAAAACTTCTTCAGACACCTTGTAAAATGATCCTTTTAGTTTTTTACATTTTTAAAACCATTACCTTTCATAATTAAGCATGCCTTCACCTTTCACTTAGAAGAGGAAGACTCAGCTCAAGCTGCATACATCATTGAACACTATTCTTACCATACTTATCGGATTTTAAAGCATAACACATTATCTTACAATTCTGGATGTAATCCAGTTCTGGATTGGTCTGCATATATGTTTTCTTAAATATACACCTGGTTACATTGAAGGGTTTATCTAATTTATAGCTACTGGTAAAGCTTCTTTCACTTGGCAATGAAAATTTTAGGTATTTCACTCCATTGTAATATCAGGTTAGTGCTAAAGATAGTGCTTTAAACAAATTATTACCATTTTCTGAGAATATTTAACAAAGTGAATTTTCTGATGTGAGAGTTTACCCTTCCAGCACAGTTTTGGAGTGTGTAGTATCATTCACAAATTCCTACAAGTCCTTTCCACCCCGCCCATAACATATGCTGTTGATCTTCTACTTTTACTTTACACTGATTAAAAAATTAATTTGTACTTATATTTGCTTTTTTACCACATCTTAGTGGTATTTAAGTTCTATGAAGAAAACCCTGAATTTCCATTGAAACTGACTAGAAGTGACTTCCAGTCTGGTCAGACCACATCCAAACTGCCTCTTCCAAACCTTGCTCAAATTTTTGATTTGTTTCTTTGCAAAATTTATCTTCCTCTGTAGTAGTAACTAGTATTCTGTCAAGTATAACATGTGCAAATTAAAAGTTTGAGTAGCAGCCCTTCAGTGGGTCAAGCACCACCAAGATCTGTCTAACAATAATAAAACTTGTAGATTCTTTTTTGTGTTCCTGTCTCTCTCAATAAGTCTATGACTTGTGAATACTGATAATGCTATTTTGTTGACTTTAGTCTTTTCTTGACTGCTATATATGTTGCTGCTGTGGCTACTGGCTGACTAGTAGAGCTGTGTGTGAATATTTTCCAAACTGTAGAGCTTGTTGATAGTTTAATTCTTTTTGCAGATTGGACCTTTAAAACTCTTCCTCTTACTTTGCCTGCTCACTGTAAGAAAAAAGGAAGATTCTGTCTCGAAAAAGACAATTAGGGTACTCATGTGCAATGTGAAAAATCCAGATTGCACTCTTTTTTTCAAAACCACTTGGGTCTCCCAAATTCAAGAAAGTACTCCAAACTTACAGAAAAGTACTCCAAATCTTGCATATTCTGCCAGATACTAATTGTTTATTTCCTCAGTTTGTCAGAACTCAGGCACAAGCTAAAAATAATCAAAAGCAGCTGTGCACACTTTCCATCTAAAAGCTACAGTGTGGATGCCTGCTCTACAGCGTGGTCTCTTCCGTGGGTTTCAGGGGAATCTCTGCTCCAGTGCCTGGAGTACCTCCTCCCCTCCTTCTCTGGCCTTGGCCTTGGTGTTCATAGGGCTGTTTCTCACACTTTTTTTCCTTCACTCCTCTCTGTTGTGCAGTGTTTTGCCCTTTTTAAAATATGTTTCCTTGAGGCACCACTATTTTTGCTGCAGGGCTCAGGTGTGCCCTGCGTTAAATCCATTGGAGCTGGCTGGAACTGGCTGTATCTAGCACAGGGCAGCCCCTGGCCTCTTCTCACGGAGGCCACCCTGCAGCCCCCTGCTGCCAACACCTTGCCACCTACATCCAATACAGGCACCAAAAGACAACCCAATAATAACAGACAACTGAGACACCTGGTAGAAGGACAGTCAATCAGGTACAGTGGTAGCAGAATACCAACTTTTTAAGAAAGAAGTGGGACATACTAGTGCAAGGGTGGCACCGTCAGCCAAGGATTGTATAAGCTGTAGTGTGGTGTTGCAGAAAAGGTGAAGCACGCAGGTGAACTTTTTTCGGGGGCGCCCCAGTTCCTAATAGTAAAAGCTGTCGGAGGGTTGCACTATCTGCTTCCTATCAGGATGAAAATACTGATCAGAAAATGTGAAATGAGATTGGACAAGCTACAAGTATCAGAGAAAGAGGGATAGTGGGAGATTTCAACTATTTCAGTAGACTCAATCAATGGCTTATGAGGGTGCTATACAGAGATAAAAAATTTAGACTCAGTAAATGACTGTTTACTGCAACAACTTGTCTTAGAGCTTATAGAAAAAGAGCCTATTTGGGATTTTGGGCCTGAGAGATCCAAAAGACCTGGTCCAAGAAAGATCAGTGGGAGAGCTGCTCTGTAATAGAAACCACAGTGCAATTATTTCTAAGAGTGCAGTGGGAGAGAGCAAGACAAATAAATCAATCAAATTGATACTTGATTACAAGAAAGGGAACTGTAAAGAAAGAGACATTTTCAAAGACAAAATGGAGTTGTTCAAAAAGCCTGCATGCAGCATGAAGGCTGCTATAAATGCCATATTAGAAGCCCAGTTAGAATGTGTGCCATAACACAAAAAGAAACCAAAGTGGTCCAAAGTTCCCTTGCATGTCTTCCTGGGAAAGTTAAGGAGACTGTTGCAGCTAATAGTTTGACCTCAAAAATTGGAAAGCTTGCTCAAATAGGAAGAAAAGAAATACAGATAAAAAATGCAGGGCAAATGTAAAGAGGAAATTTAGAGACCTAAACCAGAAAGGTCAGACCTCAAACCTTGCAAAGCATGCTCAAAGTGACAGCAAAACAGCACTTTAAACAGATCGAAAGCAGGAAGACAGCTAGAAAATTGGTGGGTATGTTTGGTGTTAAGAGCTTATGCCAGGTGATCAGGCCATATCTAAAAATATCAATAAATTCTTTGTTTCAGATTTGGTCCTGGCTGAAGGTGCAGAGCAGGGTCCAACAACCAACTTGTACGTTCTCTGTAGCAGAGAGGTCAGAGGAGCGAGATCAGATTGAAACACAGGAACTATTACATCACCTGAGTGAGTCAGATGTCAAGACTAGATGGTATTCAGTCAAGAATCCTGAAATGTCTTCACATAGGAAGCTGCTGGTCTGCTAGCCAAAGTGCATGACCTAGCATTACAAACAGCCACCACCAGAGGACTTTGAGATTGAGATTGATTACATCAACTACAAAAACTCCCAAGGATGGGATTCTGGAAACTAGAGATTGGTGACTGATTTTTGTCACTGGTATGACAGAAAAATCTATAATAAACAAAACTTTAGAGTCAGTATGGCTTCTGCTAGAGCGTGTGGGGCCAACAGGAGGTGTCAGTGAAAAGTTTATGAGGGGAATTCAGTGGGCATAAAGTATTTGGATTTTCAGAAGAATTTGAGAAGACTCCACAGTAAAAGTTACAAAAGGGACAAATCTGCTGGGGGATTGGAAAAAGATCCTTCAATGGATTCAAGTTGGTTAAAGGATGGGATGCAAAGGGTCAGGCTGTAATGGTCTCTCCAGGGTGGTTCCTTAAACATGACTGTGAGTACGAGCTTTGTTCAGTGACTTCACCTGTACCCTGGAGAAGAGTCACAGATGTCACAAGGCTCTTTTAAGTTGTCAAATGTTGTGTCAATGTCAAAGAACTGCAGAAGAACCCCACAAAACTGAGACAAGAGGTAGAAAGGTGGCAGATGAGCTTCATAAAACCAAACATAAGGGAATCTCTAGGGAAAAAACTCTGCCTCAACCATATTGAATTTGGAACTGGCAGGTACAATCAGGAAGGAGATCTTCAAATCCTTATTCATAGCTCTCTGAAATCACTGGCTTGATGTGTGTGAGCAGCCCAGAATGCCAACAAAATACTGGATGTTACCAGAAAAGATACTGAGAGCAATAGAGAGGGCATCATAAAATACTGGATGTTACCAGAAAAGATACTGAGAGCAATAGAGAGGGCATCATTCTGTGACTGTGTGTAACCATGGTGCACCACTTCCTGAGTAATGTCTGCAGTCATGGTCTCCACATCTTAGAAGTGTGCAGGGGAGTGAAAGAAGCTGCAGAGATGGGCAGCTCAAAGGATTGAGATGATGGAGCAGCTGCCTGATGTAAGTGAGGTTAAGGAGACTGAGACTCTTCCATTTGATAGAGAAAAGACTGACAGGATATGACTGGGGTTTGCAAAATCATGCAGGTAGAGGATCAGCTGAAGACAGATCCTTCACTAAAGGAACAATCACTGAAGGCTCACTAAATACTACAATACCAGAAGCAGGGGCATGCAGTGAAAGTCACAGGAGATTAGTTCAAAACAGTCTCAATGATGTACTTTTTTACACAGCAGGTAGTGATCTTCTGAAAGGTGCTGCCACAGGAGGCTGTGGAGACAGAAAATATTAGCAGGCTCGAATTAGGCTCAAAAAGAAATTAGACACATTTGTGGACAAAAGATTCACAGATGGCAACTAAAAGGACTTGTTGGCGATGTCCCCTCATGTACACTAACTTTGGTTGCTGATGAAAGAAGAGGGGAACAGATTCAGGAAAGTAGTTGGTTTTGCAGAGTTTCTCCAAATAGCATCTCTTCCTGCTATTATGAGAGGCAGGTCAGACAGGCCATTGGTCTAATCAAAGGGAGCATAATTTTAGAAAATGAGTGATTAATTTATCCAGTGAGGTAAAAGCCCTGAAAAAGCAAGAATATGTGTTGGCTGGTGGCACAAAAGTAATTCTAACTAGATTTAGTAGCACTACCTTTGTGCATAAAAATATGAACATTAACTAATTATTTTCCCAGATTTGGTCTGGAATCTGTTAATAGAATAAAGGACTAAAAGAATCCTCAGCAGGTCATCTAGTCTACTTTATCTGCCCAATACAAGACATACCTTCACCACTGCTGGCAGTAATTTCTTTGATGCTGCACGTACTATATCATCTTCCAATTTAGTAATCATCTTTACAGTTGCAATTCTTTTTTTCCCATTATCTAGTCGAAGTGTTTCTTCCTCCTATTTAGTCCTTTCCTTTTGGTCTAACCTGTTTGGACATAGAAAATATCTTCCAGTAAGTATTTTGTTGCTGAACATATTAATAAGAATCTTCCAAATGTCATTTGATGCATTCTTCCTGGTTGGCAATGTATTAAAAGATGATGGTTCTTTGCACATGACTTCTCAATTAGTCTTATATTGTCTTAAAATGTCATAACCATGTTTTTGTGCATCACATGACAACCCCATAAGAAGCTCACTTTTATTGTCTCTTAGCCAAGATCTCTCTTTCAACTGCCTCTTCCAATCCTAAGTCTGTTGCTCTGCTGTCATAAATGAGGTTAATTTGACACATTGATGCTTCTAAGGAGCTGATAACTGCCCAGTTTATTATCAGACATGAGCTTACAATCTTGCTTATTTTTCCATTGTTCTACATTGTTCTACTAAAAATTTAACCAAGGTAGTTAGGGCTGTAATTCCATGGATCCTTGACTTAATACAAGGCCTGGGAGCTTGCAAGCATTTTAAATTATTATTTTTTTCCAATTGCATGTCAGTAGAATATCACACAGTTTATTGAAGGGACACCTTTCATTAATTTGATGTGTTTCATATAGAATGGTCTATCTTACACCTTATATTAGAATGACGTAAAATAACCTGGTGGACTTATATTTACTTAATTTATATATGGTATTACTGCTCAGTTTCATGGAATGAAACAAAATCTATAATGAAATAAAATCTATAACATCGCAGCTGGAAAATATATATCAGAAGATAGAGTACTAATAGTAATACTCCTCAAAAGGAAAATTTTTTTTAGCTGTCTGATGTTAGTAATTTATTATAAGTGTACATTCAAACAGATGAGAGAAGTGAACTAATTGATAAGGATCTGGATTTAAACTATCCTTGCCATTGAATACATTAGGATATTATGTACATCGACTACTTTATTGTAAGACTGTGATATTCTTGAATAACTAACTGAAAATAGCAACTACATTTGTATTTTAAATTACTTACTGTATGGGAAAAATACTGTATGTAATAGCTTTTTGAAAGAAAAGTATCTCAACCACCATATAGTACATTCTTTTTATGATTTTTAAAATGTCTAAATAGAATGTTATTATGAGATCAATATTCTCATAACCCTGCTTCACAGTCAGATAATTACAGTTGAGAAAAATATCAGCTGTGTAAATAGCAGGTCCATACCATAAAGTACCATGATATCATGTATTTCCAATCAAGAAATTTAGGGCTTTGATAGAGCATGCCCTGATTCCTGTCTATGTTGTGCACTCAGGTTTTCTTTCCAAAGAGAATAGAGTTTGATGTGTGTCCTGTGCCCTGTTCTTATTTTCATATAGAGTTGGGATAAACTAGGGCACATTTTATAGATAAAGGAGCTCATAAACTCATCTTAGTTCTCTGTTTCAGACCAAGAAATGATATCTTCTTCTAATATGGAGACAGATGAAAGCACAAAAGTAAAGCAAAATTAGAAGGGAGTCAAAATCTTCAGGAAGATAAACTGGAAAAAGGTTAAGATTGTCATATGGTGTCTAACAGTCAATATTGAGAGGCTTAGGATAAAATGCATTCTTGGTGATAAATTAGGTTCAAAGAGGTAATAAGAGTACAACCACTCTAAGTCTCTTAGAAGGATCATTTCCAGGGCTGAAATGGACACCTGTTTCTATTCCTGTTTGTTTCATAGCTTTAACTGAGAGTCCCTGTTTTGTTAGCAATCTTATCGTGTAGTCTGTCATTTACTAAAATTAAGCTGAAATCACCAACTTTTTTTTCAAACAAGACATCAAGCAGTGTTCTTTAGTTGTTGTTGAGTTCTGACTGTTAGAATGGATCCACACTGTAATTTAGATGTGTTTGTCTGACCCATTTGTCTTCAGACACATCTGCTTTTTTGTTAATGTGAATGTTTTCAAATATTTGCATAGATCTAACAAAAATATTCATACTTCAGAAGAAAGGTGAATATATATAACTTGTTTTAGTTATACAGTAGTTACACAACTCATAAATAAAGAATTGGAGGTTACAGTTCAATATACCTATTAAAAAGTTTACTGAAATCTTCATTAAGGAAATGTTTATTGGAAAAGTAAATTATGTGGATCTCACTGTATCTGTTTAGCTCTGTGATGAATGTAATTCTGCAATTGCTAATAAATTTGACACTTCATTTAATAATAGAAGAATTATTATTCCCTATGTATTTTGGTGCACTTGAAGGTCAGTTATGCAATGACTTATGCACAGCAAAGTTCAGTTTGTGTACTGTAGGTCCCCAAAAAATCCCAACTAAATAAAAGTTTTTCATCAGACAAGAGTATTAGACAGCAAAGATATTTGTCTGTTGTTTTGGAATAAACGTGAAATAAAAATGACCTGGAAGTACAAATTTTGCTAATAAAACTCCATGATTTTCCTCCACTGCAGAGTTATTCAGTGACTGTTCTTGATTCTAAGTCAGAGGTCAAACAGGAGATTTGTCTGAATAATAGCCTAATTTAATCTTCTTCAAAAGAATTTGAAAACTAAAATATCAGAGATTCAATCAATTTGTTTATACCTTGCAGCTGACATCAATTCAATTGATGTGTTCTGACTTACTTTGTGCCACTCCACTTGGCTACCTTCTGAAGCAAAAAAAAAAAAAAGAAAAAAAGCTCTCTGT
>VZTL01033935.1:0-18601 GCA_013400535.1 Scopus umbretta | reverse complement strand
ACTTTCTTAGAAAGTCAGCTGCATACATTTAAGCCTGTATTATTGCTAATAATCGGCTTTGAAAAATACAATACGCATCTGATCATCCTACCCTGCAGTTAAGCAGCCATCCCTCCTCGAAAGATGAAGTCCTTTTTTGTCAGCGCGTACCAAATTTTCTATTGCATAGAAAACCCTTCCCTTGACAGGGAGCAGGGCAAGGGAAGAGCCCAGAGGGGCTGGCAATTACGTGCCAGTTGCTGGTCAAGTTTCTAGCCTGAAGGAGGATCACAGGGTACTTCAGGCGCAGAAGGGCCGCCGGAGGTGCGCAGTTCTACATCCCGCGCGAAGGCAGGCCGGCTGCCAGGTCAGAGCAGGTCCTCAGGACTTGACCCAGTCAGGTCTCGAAAGCCTCCTCGGCCCGAGCCTGCGCAGCCTCTCGGCGCAACTTGTTCCGACCGCCTCTTTCTCCTCGCATTCTGGCCCGTTTCAGCTCAGGCCCGTTGTTTTTTGTCCTCCCGTCACGTACAGCAGCAACGAGCCGGGTTCCAGCTCCTCAAGAGACTCCTCCTAGGCAGCTGGGGCTCCTGCCAACACCCGCAGGCCGAGCCAGCCCAGCTCCCGCAGCGCCTCCCCGCGGGGCAAGCGCCCCAGCCCCCCGGCCAGCCCGGGGGCCGCCGCTGAACTCACATCCCTTGCCACCGGCCAGCGAAGCCGTGCCCACCGCAGAGACGTCCACCGACGGAGAGGTGGCTTCAGGGAAACCTGGGCTTTTCACGGCAGCATTCCTGGAGAGATGCCAGAAACAGAGCCTGCACGTGCGACAGAAGAGCAAGAAGGCAAAACTGAAGGTCTTCAGTTCATTCAGGAAGGCATTCCCAGAGAAGCCTTTTTAAATTTTTATTGCTCCTGCTTTTCCTAGAAACTCATTTTAACCAAAAATAAAGAGTGGACTAGCAGGTGTTGAAAGTGTTTTAGCAGCAGAAGAGCAAACCACTCACGAGAGTGAGGGTGAGAGAGAACTTGTAACTGTAATAATTTAAAAAAAAACCCAACCACAAACCCTAAACTTTAAAGCACAAGGGAAGCTCCGATTGACAGTCCACTGAGAAAAACTCAACTATGGCCTTCACCCTTTTGAACTGCGTTCAGGCAGCATTCCAGGGGACAGACGCTGTCTCTGATCTCAAGTGGTCGCACGTATGCAAGCTCACACTAGAACACGAGTCGGGGATTTGAGGAAAAGAATTCTCAAAAGAGGGAGCTCAGGACTTCAAAATTCTGTTTGAAATTATGAGTAAAAATAATTCAGTTACATGAGCTTCTGAATAGCAAATATCAGCAGAAAAGTGTGTCATGGCATTTTTTGGTTTGATAAGTTTCCAACAAAAACTGAAAGGGAGGAAAAGCAACACAATCCTGTCTGTTTTCTATATGCAAGCCTGAAAATAGCGTATTAGTTTGGCCATTACACTTTGGGAACACGATTTTTCACTCGTGGCCCTAACCCATTTCTGAGAATTACCAGAGATCAGTTACAGTACCTGTACCTATTTTAAATGCAAGTTCCTTAGAAAGCTACATTTGGCATCAGGAGTTGAGATGCGCGTGTGAAGCAAGCGACGAGAGTTTTCTCCGACGGCCTTGGAAATTACCTGTACCCTTGCCGTGGTTTAACCCCAGCCGGCGACTAAGCCCCACAGAGCCGCTCGCTCACTCCCCTCTTGTTGGGGTGGGGGAGAGAACTGGAAGGGTAAAAGTGAGAAAACTCATGGGTTGAGGTAAAGGCAGTTTCATAGGTAAAGCAAAAGGCCACGCACGCAAGCAAAGCAAAAGAAGGAATGCATTCACTACTTCCCACTGGCAGGCAGGTGTTCAGCCATCCCCAGGGAAGCAGGGCTCCCTCAGGTGTAGCGGTGGCGCTGTTGCCAGGACAATCCAAAACACAGCCCCAAACTAGCTGCCACTGTGAAGGAAATCAACTCTGCCCCAGGCAAAGCCACCACAGCGGTGACAAGGACAGACAGGACTGACAGAGTGCTTCCAAACCAAAAAAACAGCATTTCCAGAGTGAGTCTGCTCAGCCACCAGTGACTACTACCTGCAGTTTAATCTTCTATTGTCTCTCTCAAACTCATGACTATTCCTAGATAGGTCGTTAGAAAAAGGTTTGTGAACTTCAAAGCTACAACGAAATTGCAATCGTACGCAACTTTAAAAAGGCAGCACACAGACCCGGTAAAGTATTCCATCTTTTGCCCTTTCTGTACTGAAGTATTCCTTTCCTTCTTGGATCTTGTTTTGTACCGCAAATATTCTTATCCTTTTCTAAAAGCACATTACTGACTTTATATAACAAGGTCAAGATCAGCAGAAGACTTCCAGGCTTAGGTCTGTAAAATCAGTAACTCACTTTTACTATTTTGACATCATTTAAAATAAAGCAGACACATATCTCCAGGAAGCAGAGTTCACAGTTAAGATTAATCCTAGTTTACGTTAACACTAACAATAAAACCCGGGCAGCAGATGCACAGGCTAATAAATGAAGAAAGTAGGCACATTAAAGGTAGGTACATGCAAAATTGCTGCCAGCACAAGCAGCCACTCCAGGCCAGACATTCTCTCTGAATAATGTTAAATATCAAACCAGCTTTAACTGTGAACTACTTACCACCACCAGCAACTTGTTTTTGCAGGTAAAAAGCATTCTTCTCTATAAAGTTTAAAAGAAAAAAAACCACACCCACAAGTTTTGTTCAGGTAATATTTTAATATGTTTTTATTACATGAATGATGGACTTCATATGGGGAAAATCATCAAAACATCTATTTAAAAAAATTAAAAGTTCCTTGAAAAAATCTAGACTTAAAAATGAGCATAATATAAAAAGAGTGAAATATGACTAGCAACAAAGCATATCTTATTTTGCAAGCCTGATGTGCACTACCAGCATGAGCAAAGGACGCTTTTCTCCTTTCATCTTCATTGATCTGCTTCCCTATCTAAAAGCCTTGAAAGATTCATTCTTGTTTTTTCAAGTGCCACTGTTTTTGCTCGTCTTGAAGGCCTTGAGCTTGACGCTGGGACTGATTCTGGAATTTCATCACCACTGAAATGTAAAATCTTTTATTAAAGTAAGGCCAAAGAGACGAAGCAAACTGAAGAGTTTTTATATTAACAAACTTGAAACATGGCCTTAAAGAGCAAAAGTACTTCTTACTAATTATAAACTTTTCATTTTTTGAGAAGGATGTATCAATGTTTTCCAAGTGATATAGCAGTTATCAGTAACGATAACAAAGTGTTAGCAGTTGCAAAATACACAAAGCCCCCCCCNTTAGCAATTCAAAAAAACACAAAGCCCCCCCCCCCCCCCAAATAGAGGATACTACAGACACAGGTCTGGGAGAGAAAAACATTTGAATTGAATTTCCTTGCCAGAACAGCCATCATGGTTCTGATGGTGGAAAGGAATTTACCTTTCATTACTGCATTTTACAGTCGTGCCAGTCTTTCTTCTGCTCACAGACCTCACTTCTGCTGCTGCTTTCCGCTGTCCTAAGGTACAAGCAAAAGTCTCTTTTCATATCATGGTACCATTTTTCTTTCTTAAACTAGTTTTGTCTTCAGTGTTTGATATTGCATTGAAACATATAATTATGTAGTCGCCAGAGAGAGAATGTGGTGATAAAACAAAACCAACAACAAAAAACCTGCACTGTACCACTACTCCCATAAACACCTGTGCATTACTGTAAATTACTGTGGCCAAATTACCATGAAATCCTGCAGTTGAACTTTTTTTTTTCTTTTTTTAAATCTGTGTTGTTGGGAGAGGCTAATAGCACAAAAATTTCCCACAAAACAGACTATTTTGATCTCTTAATAAAATTTTTAAAACTACTATGCAGTATGAAGGCTGAATGGTTTTTATATCTATACGTTCACAAGAAGTTACTATGAAATTATTTTATTAAAAACAACTAGTATTGTAGCCAGAAAAAGCTAGTGCATACCTTTGCCAGCTTTGTTTCTCGTGGATTTCAATTTTGCAGTTGCTTTACTTTTAACTTCATCAACTGGAATATGAAGGGCATCTTTATTATTTTCTGTTAAACAGAATAACACATACAGAAGTCATAGATAATCAACTTTAATCAATCTTAAGTACCAGTAGTTTACATTTTGGATGCTACATAAAAAAGCCACACAATGTTAACCCCACTTTTCCTTTAAACTAGAAATTAGATCATAAGGCTCGAAGGAAGCTGAAAATGTCCCTCAGCTGGAAGCCTGCCCCAACATAGGTCAGGCATAAACTATGTCTAGCCCCTTCCATTGTGTTGGAAGTCAAGCAAGCGGGGCAGAAGGCCAGCTTGGCTGAACGGGGAACTCCTCATGGAGCTCAAGAGGAAAAAGAAATTGTACGATCTCTGGAAGCAAGGCCAGGCTTCACAGGCAGAGTACAGAGCTGTAGTTCGTATCGGCAGGGAGAAGACACAAAAGGCCAAAGCTCAATTAGAGCTGAAACTGGCCAGTGTTGTGTCAGATAACAAGAAGGGCTTTTAACAGTATGTTATAAGCAAGAGGAGGTCTAAAGGAAACATTGGACCAATACTTGTTGAAGGTGGTGACCTGACTAGTGGGAATGAAGAAAAAGCTGAGGCAATCAGTGCTTTATTTTTGCCTCAGTCTTTAATAATACCAATGGCCCTCGGACTGCCTGGTCCTCAGAGTCTGAGGGCCACGAGTGTGGGAACAGTGACTTTCCATTTACGGATACTGCAATTGTAAGTGACCTGTTGTATCAGCTGAACATGAGCCAGCAGTGTGCCCAGGTGGCCAAGGCGGCCAACAGCATCCTTCCTGGCTTGCATCAGGAATAGTGTGGCCAGCAGGAGCAGGGAAGTGATCGTGCCCCTGTACTTGGCACTGGTGAGACCGCACCTCGAATACTGTGTTCAGTTTTGGGCCACTCATGACAAGACAGACATTGAGGTGCTGGAGTGTGTCCAAAGAAGAGCAACAGAACTGCTGAAGATTCTAGAGCACAAGTCTTATGAGGAGCGGCTGAGGGAACTGGGTTTGTTTAGCCCGGTGAAGAGAAGGCTGAGGGGAGACCTCATCGCTCTCTACAGCTACCTGACAGGAGGGTGTAGTGAGGAGGGTGTTGGTCTCTTCGCCCAAGTAACCAGTGATAGGACAAGAGGAAATGGCCTCAAGTTGCATCAGGGGAGGTTTAGATTGGATATTAGGAGAAATGTTTTCACTGAAAGGGTTATCAAGCACTCGAACACGCTGCTCAGGGAAGTGGTTGAGTCCCCATTTAAAAGTCACGCAGGCATGGCATTTAGGGGCATGGTTTAGTGGTGGACTTGGCAGTATCAGGTTTACAGTTGGACTCTATGATCTTAAGTGTCTTTTCCAACCTAAATGATTCTGTGATTAGGCCTGATGGGATTCATCCCAGTGTAGTGAAGGAGCTAGCAGATGTTATGGCAAGACCCCTCTTGATCAAGGTCTTGGGAGTCTAGGGAGGTCCCTGCTGACTGGAAGCTAGCTAACATTATTCCAACTTATAAGAAGGGTGTGAGGGAAGCCCCAGGAAACTACAGACCTGTTAGTCTGACCTCAGTTCATGGAAAAATTATAGAGACGATCATACTGGGTACTATTGAAAGGCACTTAAAAAATAATGCAATCATCAGGTACAGTCAACATGGGTTCACAAAGCGGAAGTTCCGTGTAACTAATTTGATACCCTTCTATGATAAGGGCACCTGCCTAGTGGATAAAGTGGGAAGGTGGTAGATGTCGTTTTTCTGGATTTTAGTAAGGCTTTTGATACTGGCCCTCACAGCATCCTTCTGGACAAGTTGTACAACTGTGGGATGAGAGGGTTCATGGTGCACTGGGTGAAGAACTGGCTGAAGGGCAGAGCTCAAAGGGTTGTACTGAATGGGGTTACATCTGACTGGCAAATGGTCACCATTGGTGTTCCTCAGGGTTCAATTCTAGAGCCAGTTCTGTTCAATACATCTGTCAACGATCTGGGTGCAGAAGTTGAATGCACCATTAGCAAGTTTGCTGATGATACCAGAGTGGAAGGTGCTGTTGACTCTCTTGAGGGACAGGAGGTCCTGCAGAGGGATCTAGATAGATTGGAGCATTGGGCAATGATTAGTGGGATGAAGTTTAACAAGTCAAAATGCTGGATTCTGCACCTAAGACTAAGTAACACCGAGCACAAGTATAAACTGGGAGAGGAGTGGCGGGAGAGCATCCCTGCAGAAAGGGACCTGGAGGTGCTGGTAGACAGCAGGCTCAATAGGAGTCAGGAGTGTGCCCTGGCAGCCAAGAGGGCAAACCACATCCTGGGGAACATATTTTCTCAAAAGCGTACTTCCAACTTCCCATCCAATAAATATTTGAAGACATAAAGATAGAAGATATAAAATAAATAAATAAATAAAATCAAAGTATTTGACACTTCCAGAAACAACATATTGACACCCTGAAATAATCCACTAGAAAATATAAACAAATAATTAAAAGAAATGTTAAAAGAAAACATGATCTGCTTAAAACAGTTGCATGTCAATATCTTTGCTCTACTGCTGCAAGCAAGCCTAAACGAATTTCATCCAATTGCTTTTCTGCTGAAAAATGTTAGACTTTCTGTGCCACCACCACAATGTGCACTGCTAAGGCACATGCAGCTGCATAAGCTGTGCAGGCGGAGGAAAGTCTTCCAGCTAATTCCACTTCAAGCTCCTAAAGAGCAATAAAACCAAATCAGGCCGCAACTTATGAGCTCTTAACAACGGCAGACCAGTGTCAACACCAAAGATATCAGCTATATACTGCTATAATACAGTCTGCAAGAAGCATAGGCATGGTAAATCCAAAGGTTAAAAACCCCACAAAGTGCTTGTTTCCTCCTCCAAGTTAGCAAGTCACATTCTAAAGATGAGCTAGTTGGCAGTAGTATTTGGCAGGCACATGCGTGTGTTAAACAGCTGAAAAAGAAAGCCCATTTTAATACTGTCTTTGTTACAAAGAGAGCTGCAGGGCAGAGCTTAAGACTCAAAATACAGCACTGGTTATACTAGAGTAATATGGAGAATAAGAAAACACAGAATCTGACCAAAAAGTAATAATAAGTGGAAACTACTTCAGTACAAATATTTTAAAACTGTATGCATATTTACTAGATGTTACCTTTTCCTGTTTTTTCAAAAAGGAGATTTAATGAAAACAAGTTTTCCTCCATACACATCTAAACAAGACACTCAATTGTATACCTACTACTACACTACACCTCTCCTGCATTACCTTCTTCATTTTGAATAGTATTTTCAGATAATGTGATGTCAGTTTCCTGTGTCCTTTCAGAGAGGCCTGTTTCCTGTGTCCTTTCAGAGTGGTCTTTGCCCACATTAGGATCTTTGGTCAACTTCATCTTGATCTTCTCAATAGCTCTTTGACACAGTTTATCTTTCACTTTCTGGAGAAGAGATATTTGATGTTAAATGCTACTTAATTTTAAAACTGTCTCTGTCATCCATTAAATTTACCCACCAATAGGATTAGTTAAATTTACTGTATGAAGGATATAATGTGTGACATGAAGACGATTAGTCAAGTTGAACAGAGAAACACTTTTATCCATCAACCCCAGGCACTGAAACCCCCAAACAGTTTCTTCCTGCCCTGCAAAGGAAACCTAAAAAACATTAAAGCGACTTGACCTTTCCAACTGAGTCCTGAAGCATTGCTACCTCTGGATGATATGCCCATAGTGGATCAGCATTCTTTTCAACATTTCAATATACCATTGTCTTCCTCTGTCACACTCCCAAATTTTACTTTAATTTTTTCCATATTAATAAAAGGATCAGTGTACAAACTTTCACATCAGTCTTGTAATCCCTTCCCACTTCATCTTAAATAAAGCGCCCTTTTCATGTTGCCTACTGATCTTAGTTATACAATAAGTTTAGGCGTAAAATTTCAGCTGTTAATAATTAACTAAAGATAAGCCGTCACTGTAAATGGCTTAATATTGAATTTGATTTTAACGTAAAAAAATTAACTACACCACAGTTATCAAAAGAACTTACTCTACTGAAACATATCAAGCTAGGCACACTGTTTCACACTGGTTTTACTATCTATGGTAGCTGAAACACGCAAATTATAGAGTGATATCAGCTCAGAATTTGTAAATGACTCATCAAAAATTAATTTTCAAAGACTGGTTAAAAGAAATTCCAGTCACATCGTCATAGTGGACAAAAGGCACTTCATTTTTAAGTGTATCAGAATATTAGATTGCTAGTGATTAAGAAAGGAAGAACGATGTTATTTATGTACTACCTCTAGAATTTCATCAAGCAGAACCAGAAGATTCTCTGTGGAAGAACTACTGAGTTCTAGTGAATTTAAAGCTTTTGCATAAATACGAACATCTGGTGCAGTTGGGTCCCTCAAGATTCCACTGCAAATTTTCATTGCTAAACTATCATGCACTGTTAAGTCCTGCAAAGGAAAGAAATCAGATATCAGAAATTTCACTGGGAACTATTTACTAAAGACAGCAATGAGATCATTCTGATTTAAGCAGCTAATGACTAATTTTACATAGTAAATATTGCCTTAAAATGCAGTACGTACTTTGCATTCACTGCAAATTCTGAGTACTTACACCAACTGATTTTATAAATACTTTTCCCACTATCGACCACTGGGCATGGCACAAGTTCCTACTAGCATTTTTTAACTGTAAGAGGGAGTGGAAACGAGGGGAGGGCGGCTGGTCAAGCTAAAAGACTTCATCATCTGAACAGTCGCTCATCTAAGCCAGCTTCTGACGCTGAGAATCGCAGAGGCCCAGACAGCTAGCAGTTAGTGAAGGGGGCCAGTTCTTAAACTCTAGACACAAATGTTGCTTTCCTCCAATTTAACACACTGTACCTGATAGTCCTGAGACTTTTTAGACTGAGGTTTCAATCCACTTGGTCTGGTCAGGTCCACTAACAGTTCAGAAACATTACTGATATCTATTTCAGCCAAAGGTGAAGTTGCAGGAGCATTTAACAGTGTTTGCAGAGTTGGAATATAAGCTTCTTCAAAGCATTCCTGGTTAGACCTGTTTCAGTTGAGTCAAACATTAGTAGCATAATGAGACAAAATTAAACTTTAATTCACCCCTAAATTTTGTCTTTTATGATGAAAGTTCACAGACCCATTACAAAATATCAATCAAAGCAAAGTGGGAGCAGCCATCTTGGCAAATTCAGCCAGCAGGCTCAAGACATCAAAACTGCTTCACAGAACCCATTTCTTTTAAGTTTTAGCACATACTATTTCAAGAAAGTTTTAAGTAATACATCCTGCCTCTGAACAGTTTGAAAGTTCATACTTACTACTGAAAACCTAACTGATATATATAGATATATTCCCTCTTAAGGGACAAAAATAAATTTCTCTAAATCTCATTTAGATTAATCTGTCTTCTACTAATTCCTCCTTCCTGCTAGCATTTTTCTTTGGGGATATTTCTCATTGTGTAAGAAAGCAAGGAAGCCTGGCAAAAGAATGCAGTGGTTAACAAGATTTTTGGAAGAAATACTTGTGCTTTCTTTTCTCAGAAGAGTTAATAACTCAGGCCAAGCAAGCCTAAAAATTATGTTGCACTTCGTTCTGCAGCGAGTTGTCTAAAAGTGTTGTTCCACCAGACAGGTAAAAACAATTTAAAAGGTAAGGTGTCAAACTGTAGTACAAGGTACTAGTCGGTGAAGTCTTTTTTGTTTCTGATACCCATTTACCTCCTATCTGAACCCAAATAACTACAGGAGAAAACTAACAAAGTAAATAATTTCAAAAAAGCAGATTGTTTGCTGCTGGATTATTGAGCCAAATCAGCTGACCAGAAGACCTTTTGAGCACTAAAACTGGTGCAAGAAAGAATGGAAGCAAGAACTCTCCCTTTCAGCAGCTTTAAAGTTTTAGTTCAGTTATGCTTGAGCCAATCTATCATTCAGATTATTTCCTGTAAATTAAAAAAATAAATACATTTTTTAAAAGTCTAGTAGCATATAGGCACAAGGCAGAAGTTTCTCCTCTTCGGCTGCCAGAGAGTTTATTACTCTTTAGAAATTATTCCATGAATAAGAATTGTTCACTGATTACAGGATCCCGTCTCCATTATTAGCATGGCATGCCACTCTATCGACATGACAGAATATTTATACAAGTCAGCATCAGCATTTTTTTCCTCAGAATTCAAATATTTAATTTCAAAATGTAAGCATCTTGATTATATCTGTGACCAGATGGAGAGGTTAACAGAGCAACACCACCCAGAAAACAAATGGAATTTTAAAATTCAGTGAGGTCAGTACCAAAATTAGGTATGAACTTCAGCCAAATCTCATTCATTACCTGAGTTTTCCTTTTCTGAATGGCAACTTTGCAGACAGTTCCGAATTACATATGGTAATTAATAATTCTCTTCTGAAAATACAGTATTGGTAACCAAAGACACTCCATGATTCATCTTAAAATAAACCGTTTGTGATCCAGAATGCAGATAATGTTTTGAGACAGAAAATTAATGAAGTTTCCTAACTAAACAGAGATTCAATATCAATGAGCGAGACTAAGATTTAGGAATTCTTTCTCTACTGATTTTTCTGATTTTTGCTTAAAGCATACATCATGTTTTTCTCTTCAAGAAAAAGATCATCTGTAAGGTGCCAGAAAGAATTGCCTCGTTTGCAAATGTCTTTGAAATACACAGAATTACTCAGGTGGGCAATCATTAGGACTCATAATAAAAAAAAATTGACAGGGTCAGAAGACAACATTCACAGGCAAAAGATTATCACTGTTAAAAGCTTAAATTCATTAGTCTCTATCAGAGATACTGGAAGCATATGAAATAAGGTTTTATATTACTTATTTTTAAAAGAATTTAAGTAGGGAAAACCCCACTCTGGAGGAGACGAGTTTTTTTTTTTTTCTTCCCCTGACAACAGCAAAAATACATTTGCTTGGATTTTTTTTTCTTTCCAAACCAACTCCCTTTTGAACTACTCCTTTTAATATGGCAATTTATAGGCCACAAGAAATTTAATTCAATTTGTTTTGGAAAACTAGATAAGGTAATATATAATATGCCTAAATTAAATCTTAACCATAAAAAAAAGCAGATAAAAACTCAGCTAGTTCAACTGGCTAAAAACACTAGCAACAACTGAAAAAGTTAAACATTTTTTTCTTTGAGCAAGTGAAAGATGAGAATTACTATTTAAGCTTCTATCCCCTTATCTAAGCTTACTACCTCTTTTGTCCACCACCAAAACAAACAGGAGATTTTGAATCTGCTGTGAATTTTGATTTGAGTATTATTTGGTTAAAAACCAAAACAAAACCAAAACCCAAACCACAACCAGTCTGCTGCTTTGCTAGGCACCAATTATTTTCTTTTCAAGCATTCCTGCTAGCTACTTTTTAGTGACACTTCAAAGTCTACCTGTACTGCTCAACAGCATAAATAAGTAAAGCACATCTTTTTAAATTAATCTTTTATTCAGTATCTTGAAGAACAGTTTCAATTATAGGCTTAGGAAAGGGAAAAAGTGGAAGGCCACAGGGTAAGAGGGAGTTAATGGAAAGTCTTCAGAATAGTCACAGGTTGACATTATGTACATTCAAAAGTAATAGGCATAGGAGGCTGAACTAGACCCTGTAGGTTTAATTTGCATTTGTGCCATTTCTACTTGTGCAGGATCAAAAAAGGTTCCTAAAGCTGCTAGACCTATGTATATTTTCACATAATAATTTACAAAGGCCATACCTATTCGCATAGGCGAATAAAGGGAAGAAAACTCCCAGACAGTGTCTAAGCCGAATATCCTCTTCAGTCACAGGATTATACCACAACAAAACAAGACGAGAAAGAAGCTTGGCACTAATCAGCCTCCCAGAGAACATCAGTTTGGCTATGCCTTCTGCAGCTTCTGTCCTAAGTTCTGAAAACTGGAGAAAGAACTGATCATATACATAACACACCAACCACACTTTTTCACTAATATTTCATAATAATAGTCTATATCCTATTTTGCCCATCAATTCTCTACATTCACTAATTTGCACCTGCACAGAATTCAAAGCCAGCCCAAGAGTAACGTTGGTCTCCATCAGTGGCAAAGTTGTGGTCATTTCTAGGACAGCTATTTTGACATTAAACCGTAAACTTCAATTACATATCATATAATGTTCACATGCAACCTAATGGGATGGTAACCCTTCTGCAAAAGTCATTTTAACACAAAACTAAGGCAAATTTTAAAGAATTGCTTACCTCACTGTCTAAGAAACCTGAAAGAAGCTGCAGGAGGCTGTTAATCGTAGCAGTCTCTTCTTCTTCCTCTATTGTTTCACTTTCTTCCTCACAATTTTCAGTTCTAATGTGTGCATCTTCACTTTGAGAGTCATTGCCTCTTCTGGCTTTAAATGGCTCAATCCCAAACAGCATTAGCTGATCAAAGATTGCCTTTAAAGCACTGAGTTTTACCTTCATATTGTCTATTTGTAAAACCTAGGTTTAATAAGGAAAATACATACATCATCTCACAGCAGACCACCAATGTCAACATTAAGCATAAGATTTTTTGCTTTAATAAGATTGTTTAGTTTAGGAAACTTTTTAATACTTGGGACAAATTTTAGGAAGGTGTGATATGATTTTAAATCTGAATTTATAATACATACTGGGAAAGAATTTATCAAGTCATCTATGCAATTTCCATTACATAAAATCAATTGAATTTCACTCATGGAGCGAGCATGTGTGTGAGAGATGTATTTTTATTGTTCAACTTCTAAACAGACATTGGACAAACAGAAAGTCCATTTGCCTGTAGTAGCTCCATAATGCTAGGCACTACAGAAAAAATACATATGACAATCCCTGCTCTGAAATACTGTGCAGCTTAATTAAAATAAACAGTATGTAAAAAGACAGCAGGGAGCAAGATAGTAATAAAGTCAAAGTTGCATAGGTTACTATATGTATTATAGTTCAAATTAACATTCAAATAAAACCATACATAGCGGGTTAGCCTAGAGATCCTAGATGTGTTTAGCCCAACACCCTGGTTTCGATGGCAGCCTTCACAAAAAATACGGGGTTTAGTACATAGTGAAATTAATTACTCTAAGTCTAAACTTTAAGCTGCTAAAACAACTGAAATCCTCCCTAAACAAACAAATTGATTTTTAGTGAGACGTACTCAAAAACAGATTAAAAACAATAGGATTTGCTAACTTTTTAGGAACCNGCGGCTGTGTGGTGCTTAGTTACTGATTGGGGTTAAACCACAACACCAAGTTCTCCTGCTATGGTGACTGACAGCTCTATCATCTGGTCTGAGCCACGCATATCGTCTCAATGCTTGCTGTCCGTTCTCTTGAGTGTGTACATGAACACACTCTTAATAAAGCATGATGGGCACCTAAACTCCTCTCAAAGCCAGGGTCTGAAGAGTTAACAATAGTGTCATCTTTTACATAATGAGCTCAGCATCAGCACATTTACCACAAAGGTGGGAAATGTGGGTAATATGGCACCCATACGTTTCATATACATAGATGTTTGGCGATGCTATTGTTTGTTGGTTTGAATATTGCTTTATCCTCTAACTAACAACTCTTACTTAATCCACACAAAATTAATAATTCAGAAATTAAATTGGACACCCAGGTGTGTAACAGAAATGAAAAACAATCACAATCAGATTTTTAGTTTGGTTTCCCAAGGAAGGCAGGCTTACAGAATTCTACAGCTTCTCTTTCCTATGTTAATAAGGTGAATACACAGCCAATTTCATCTAGATTCAGAAGAGAAAGTGAGACCTTACAGATAAAAAATTCCTACAAACTTTCAAGACAACAAGTGACCTTACAAAGGAAAGGCATGCTACTACCAAGATACAATACAAGCTTGAATATTACTAGACATCAGAAAAATTTACATGAAACCACACTCTCCAGATCTTTAGAAAATCAGGAATCACTGGTGCTCCAATAACATAACTATGTAGAATAGCTTGTTATAGATACAAGACTAGTGCTATTTACTTAGTCATACAGACCATCCCTTTCCCATCAGAAGTTTTACCTGTAACAGCAATGCAAGTTGTTGTCGGGCAAATTCTTTGTTCTGAAGGGCACAGCAACCCAAACACAGAACTGCCATATTTCTCACAGCTGGATGGACATTAGTTATGCCAGGAAGTATCTGGAAACAATAATATTAGACTTTAAAGTTGGAGTACATAAATTGAAAATAAAAACCTGACTACTAAAACGCGCTTACCCTGAAACTAAAAATAATTTATTTTTGATACAGGATTGGAAAGTGGTAGCTACTATACACTCTGTTTATCTAGATATAAACAGGAGCAGACTGAGTACGCTGTTTGAAATCAGCGACAAAATAATGGCAAAAATCACATGAGTGTTTTGCTTTGTGTTTGTTTTTAATAAATATTTGTTTTCAAACAAAACTGAGTTGATCACTCATTGTGAAATATTAAAAAAAACAAAAAAAAAAACAAAAACCCAAACACAACAACAAACCTACATGTTTCTTCATAAAGGACAGAAGCAGTCTTGCAGAGAAATAATACCTAGGTCCAAGTTGCAAAATACAGATACCACTTCCATGTACTTGGAATAGTTTTCATCTTGGAGAAAGAAAAAGTGAAAAAAAAAAAACCAACAAATGTGAAAAAAACCAACAAATGGGAAGAGACAGACCTAATGAAAAAGAAAAGGTTTCTAGGGGACACATCAACACTAATTAGGATTTCTAAGAACACTTCTATACATATGAAAGAATTGGGTGTTGTTCCACTACATTTAAACTAATCTAAATTGGTGTTTCAATTTTCTTTCCAGTTTGAATTTTAAGCATGCCCATAGATGTCAGGTCATCTAGCCCATTGTCTCATTATGAAAAAGATCAAAACCAAATTTCTATAAAGTGTTACATAAACAGACTAAGTAGATACTTCCCAATAATTCTTGTTGAGGTCCCAACTATTTGCAGCTGAGACACACCAGAGCTGGGAGGCTGTTCCTATCTACCTAATCATTCCATAGTATTTATTTTTCTTGAACTTGCTCAGCCTTCCTTGAAATCTATGCAAGTGTTCACCATGCGCACATCCTGTGACAAGGAATTCCACAGATTAACATATTCTATGAAGAATCAACTCATTTCATTTTTTTTTGAGTTTGCTAGTTGCTAGCTTTATGGAGTGGTCAACCAATCCTTATTCACTTTCTCCATAACACTCATGTCTTATGACTTCTGCCCTCTTTCAGACCCTACCCCCAAGTCCTCTCTTCTCCAGGTTACAAAGAGGTGACCTATTTAGTCATTCTTGATACAGAAACCATTCCATGCTTTTTCTTGCTGTCCTTCTCTTGCCCACATCCAATTCAAATACAAACTTTCTAGATAGACGGGATAAGAATTGCACAGAGTATTCAGATGCGGCTGCACCACTCATACAATGACATATTACTTTTTTCCATTTTGTTTGCACACTCAGTAACACTTAAAAGCCTGTGATATTTAGAAATGTTCATCTTAAAATCCATACTCTTCACAACAAAAACTAGGAAGTATATCTTGTAGACTGTAAGAGGCCTATAATGCCACTGCCTGATTTTTTCAATACAGAAATATTTTGCTCTTCAAAGGTGCTAACAAAGCAGAGGGGCATGGGGGGAATCCCCCCAAACATCCTTCCTTGTATGTGGAAGGGATAAAGGAAAGATCTATAGGAGTTCCAGTCTTTCCTAGATGAAAAGCTTTTCAGTAGCAAAAAAAAAAAAAAAACCAACCCCAAAAAACCCAAAACAAAACAAAAAAAACCCAACCCAACAAAAACCACCCACCAAACTTAAAGTTCTCTCTAATAGAGATCTTATCACTTTGGCTGCTAAAAAATTAAAGTACCAGCAAGGGCAGTAACCAGATGCCTAAGCACCACACTTGGCACAGTGTAACTCAGCACTGTCCAACACTGCCATACATTAGTCAAATATTTACCATATCCCTGTTTTATTTTAGTATCTCTCTGCCACAACCAGTTCTGGCATAGGAGCTCGAACAGCATACCTGGACTGCATCTCCAAGACACTAGGTTCTGGGCAGACTTAAAAGCAGACACAGCACTACGGATACAGCAAAGTGATTGTGAAATAATCACAAACCATCCAAGGGCCAGCTATGATGTATCCGTTTTTGTTACAATGTAAACACTATTTATTCCTACATACCAGAGATTCAATGATTTCATTAATAGTTGGACCAATTCCTTTAGAAAGGGACATGACCTTCAGAAGCTCATAACACATCATCAGACACTTTAACAGTGTTTCAGGATCATTCTTCAAGTGGGTCAGGGAAAAGAGAAAAACATTATTAATACAAATGGTGGTTGTGATGAGGAGAATGAATACATTAATCATAATTTTTCTCTACCCAAATAAACATTTCCTGTCCACTACACATTTGTTGTGCAAGAATATTAACCAAAATCTGTCTATAAACTGATGAAAAGAGATTCAGGTTCATGTTTTCAGTTAGTTGAGTAAAAGCAGTAAAAACAAGACCCTTTTAGAATTCTTCAGTTACTCAAGGACAAAAGAGCCATTTAACTGCAGTTCAGTTTTTGCTAGAGCATACCATCAGTTTCTACATATGCAGCAAGAGAATACTAATACCATAAATGGCCATTTTTTTATTTTAAAAATTTAGATGATACAAGGCCAAACTACGTTTTCTTTTAAAACTATGAATAAATGTCAAAAACATAACCAGCACTTGGGAATACAGGAAGGGAAGAGACCTTCTCCACACGCATTTCTTTAATTTCAGGTTGCTCTGCTTCTTTTATCAGATCATTTTTTCTATGTTCCAACTCAGTTATTTTCTCTTTTAAAACTGATGCTCTATTAAAATCCTGCAGAGTAATGCATTCTTCCAAAGCTTCTTTTGCTTCAAAAAGTTTCACTTTTATTTCAGCCAACTGAAATACAAAGTAAAAAGAAAATCAATACAATACCATAACTTTTGTGGTATTAGCCAACAATACACTTCTGACGCTAACCAGTAACACACTACTGTATAAAACTCTTACAAGATGGATATGCTTAATAAAAAAATATTTTTCTGGTTAACTAAAGTCTGCTTACCTTCAGCTCCCGCTTTCGTATTTCAGCAACATCAACAGGCTGGTCGACTGTTACAATTGGCTCACGAACTTCTGATATAATTTCTGCAATCTATTGTTACACACAGTGTATCAGTGCCATTCATTTCAGTTCAGATGTTAGATACTAAGCATTTAACTTTTACAAATTTAAAATATCATCCTTCTGAAAAATTATTGAACATCTGTGCAGTTTCCCTTAACAGCTAATTCACTGCAAATAAATCCTCAATTTGACAATACACAGCCTAACTGTGAAAGTCTAGTGTCTTCTACCATTTAGCTAGGTAACAAGACAATAGAAGACCGCACATCCACAAATAAGTTAAGCTCCTTCTATGCCAACAGTTCACTGGCACCATCTCTTCTAGATCTGAACACATGCTTTAGAAAGCATTACTGGTAATGCGAGTAAGGTTTTTCATCTGTTACTACTTCAATAAAAATACAACTAAGACCACTTTCATTTAAAGGCCTATAAACCACCACACATAGTATAAGCAGCCACATAAGTAATGTAATTTCAAGCCAAATACATGCATAGAATTAGAAGAACGAGGCTGAGAGTTTTTCAGTTGGTTAGGGGTTATCTTTAAAGTCAGACCCATTACGTTTCATAAAAAATGAGCTGAAACATGAAGAAAACTCAAGACTGAACGAGATGGGATAGTCTTAATTTATCTTGTATCAGATCACCTCAGTTTAACCTTCTCTCAAGCTGTACCAAATCAATAGAATGTATTGAATCAGTGTATTTCACTAGAATACTAGAAATGCACACATCTACTATTACTATTGTACTATAATCCTAAGAGTACCATAGTTCTTCCATTGAAATCATGTAACAAACCTATATCCTAGCTTTACCCACTGGACCAAGGTTTTCCAAAAGTGGTCTCTGTCCTTAAGTCCAGGGTTCATTTTAAATATTTCAGCAAAACCAAGATCTATTTTTCAGGAGTCAAGTTTAAATAATTATGCTTATATAAATACTGTACTATATAAAATACTTTTCTTATAAGGGTTTTTAGTACCTATCTCATCTAAAAGGAGGGAAAAGAAATCTGAAACCTGAAAATGTACATTATTCTCACTTTGAATGTTCTAGTCAAAATTGTTTGGCAACTCAAGAAGCATACAGGAATCTCGTTAGGTCAAGCAGGGAGAAAATTAGAAAGGCAAAAGCTCAGCTAGAACTCAATCTGGCCACTGTTCTAAGAGATAACAAAAAAAGTTTCTACAAGTACATTAGCAACACAAAGGGAGCCAAGGAGAATCTCCACCCCCTCTTGGATGCAGGGAGGAAACATTGCCACCAAGG
>VZTL01033934.1:1638-22767 GCA_013400535.1 Scopus umbretta | reverse complement strand
TTTTTTTATCTCTCAAGAGATCTCGCAGCAGGTTCCTTACAAATTGTCTCAACACGTTTCTTCCTGATAATCTTGTGTTTCCTAATTCCCTTGGGAAGATGATGTCAGCCTGCAGAAATTTTGTTCACGTCCTTTGCAAGATAACTTTAAGTCATTTCATGTTTTCACAGTGGTGATAACTCTGTCAAAACAAAGCATTCTTTGGTGCGTGTAAAAATAATCTGCGTGTCCGATCTGAAATCGATGGGAGTAATTAGAAAGTTGATCCAAAGCAGACTGAAGTGAATGGGTGTCTTTCGATCAACCTCGGTGGCTTTCCCAAAGCTTCTCACCACCCCCAGTAGCAGACATGGGGCATCTCTCTGGTGGTGATGGGGCTGCGTGCCCATACGTTGCCTTGTACTGGCCATATATTGTCCTAGGCTGAATTTGCTTTACCGTTCCAAATGATAGCTGCTTTCCCAAAACATGCGGATTCTTCTCAGGTCTTTATTGCTTTATATTAAATTTTATTTTCCTTGTAAAAGTGAATGAGTAAATCTGTATAGAACAATATAGACAGGTTTTGTTGGTGTCTTCTAACCTATTGGCTGCTCTTGACGTGCCCAAACTGCACACACGCACTCTTGCTCTCCCAAGCTTTAGAAATTAGTCATTATTTGTGTCATTCCAATGACAAATCTCCGCTGTAACGAGGTTTTATCCTTTTAAAACAAAATAACTTCTATCAATTCCTTGAATTAATAATTGAAGGCTTAACTTTTAAGGTTTTTAAGGCGGGCGCTTGTTGTGATTAACAGCACGTGTTCCTTGTGTATCACATAACTTTACTAAATCTTAGTAATGGTGTGGGGGTCAGTGTCACTGTTATTAATAGTAATGATAATTATATATTTGGGAAGCTGTCAGAAAAGTATCTTTTGTACGAGTCAGAGCAGTGTAAACAGACTGTACAGGCAGGCACTACCCTTTCCATCAATAGGTAAACAATCTTTGTTAAGCTCATCTTGATAGTCTTATTTTGTTGCCACATTTTAATTACTCATCCTGTCTGTTTATATTCCGTTGCATTTTGCTGAAGATACAAGCTTTAAAAATCATTGGTATTTAGGAAAATCCAAAGCTGGGGTGATGCATGCTCAGGTGCTAATTTATTTACATCAATTAATTTCAGGCCCCTGATGTAAACCAATTAGTATTCAACACTTAATGGAGTCATTATCTGTCAGATTAGCTTTTAGAAATGCTTGTCACTGCTACAGGACCAGGCAGCAGAACTTTGCTAATAAAACTAGCAGAATTAATGGAGTGAACAGCATAGATAATGACTTAATGTGGAACATACAGTATAGAAAAGAGACTGAACAACTGTCTTCAAGAAATGAAGATATCATTGAGCTAGCTACTTTATTCCAAAAACGAGCTCAGATGGTGCTCTTCAGAAACATCAAAGGCATCTAGCTAAGCCTTTGCAAAGTTATGTTTCATAATAAATAATTTTCAACCCTTGTGCCCTCACATACACACAATCTACCTTTCTAGCTTGATGTGGCATGCAAATAAATGCTTCGCGTTGTACCACCCTACTGTGACTTGAAGCTGTTATTTCCAAAGGATTTGGAGTTAATGGGAGTGACAAAACCCGGGTTACTGAGCTGCTTCTGTGGGTGTCATCTCCAAACAGCATGGTGTACAACTTCTCCAGGTGACACCTACTTTGTGAAATGCACTTATCACCTAAATTCTGGGCTGTGGGAGACAGCAAAATAAATTGTATTGGAGAAAGTCAGGCGGGAGATCAAAATTCACTAGGCAGGCAAGACTGGCATCGCACCCGCAATCATCTGGTGAGATCTGCAAGCAGCAATAAACCCCCCAAAAGCATCGCTACAGTTACGTATGTTTTCAGCAGCTCTCCCTGTGGGTGAAAGATGACAGCACTTGCCCATTGTTTTGTTGTTCTAGGTTAAGTTAATGGGTTCTAGGTTAAGTTTTTGTGCTTCGCCAAGGCAGTTTTGGCAATTTTCTATTTGTGATTTCTGGTTAGCTGGTTATTTCAGTGCCTCAGTGACAGATTACAGCCCGCTCTGTGCTAAAGTTGTCCTTGCATGGAGGGCAATCACAAAACTTAATTCCAATTTAAGCTTTTAAAGAAGAATACAAGTGCAGCTTGAAAAGAATCATACATTCTATATTTGCATAATAATTCCCGTGATTCATGCTTTACTGAGAACCGTGGCATGTACCCGCATATGAATCTGTGATAACGCTGACCTCGCCTGCTGCAGGGACAGTCCTGCACCTTCGCCCTTTCACATGTCCTGCTTTTGGGGATTGAAGGCTGCTTTGGGGACCCTGGAGTCATGAAATATGTGCTTCATTGCATGAGGAGTTCCTCTACGGTAAATATATATGACTGTATGTGAAGAAAAGCAACTACAACCGGTTATCTAAGCCATGGTGACAATGTCCGTACTCCCAGGTGCCCTTTGCTTTCAGATGTCTCCTTGTCACAGTACCAAAACTTGAACTCTACCGTAAGGTGGAATAAAGATCCTGCTGGGTTATCTACTATTCTTACTTAGTGTAACTTGTAACGTCTTGCTAGCTCTTTCCCTGTGCTGCTCACCTGAGCCCGAATGACCTCTTGTTCTTGCCAGGTAACGGGGTTAGTTCTTATGGTTTTAGGTTATGCATCATTTAGGTAAAACTATAGGATAGTTGTCTTCAACCTCAGAGATGATTCCATGCCATACATGCTTTTTAAGTCTGCCTCCTTTAAGCAGCTGCATTAGCACCTTATATATCTCACCTGTCCTTGTATAGATGCTGTATGTAAGCAGCGATGGCCATTTATACACAGTTAACAGTTGGTTGTATTTTTTTCTGCATCAGCGCTAGTTGTTCTCAGCGATAGTTTTCCACTACCCCAGAGGGACTGAGTTTATAGCTGTAAAAATCAACGTTTACACTTGATTTTCAGCATGGCATGTGGTTAGTGAGAAACAGGTGACTGCACACCCCTGCTCCAGAAAAATCGTCTGTCTTCAGCTCCGCTGCTCAAGAAACTTGCTCACCTTCTACCCCTAAGGCTTCCTTCCAGGAGATTCCTACAGAGAAGGGAGACCAGCTGGCTTTTTCTTTGACTTTTAGGGCATACAGGGGGTGATGTAGCACTTTCCTAATCTCCAATATTTGAAAGAAGCACTTGAACATAGAATCCTAGAATCAATAAGGTCAGAAAAGACCTCTGAGATTGTCTAGTCTAACCATCAACCCAACACCACCGTGCCTACTAAACCATGTCCTGAAGTGCCACATCCACACGTTTTTTGAACAGCTCCAGGGAAATGATGATAGATAAACATAAGCTATTCTTTCCCTATCATATCCATCCCCCATGAAACCATGACCAATTGCTATCCCAACACCCATGTGACAGAGGTTTTAGAAATATCAATGACAGAGAATATTCATGGATTTATTTTTTCAGTAATCACAGCAGAAAATCCTCACGTGTGACTTTCTCCTCCAACTGTTTGTCTGCATGATCTCTGGAGTGGGAGAACTTGGACCACAAGGAAGGAGACGTTTGGCTGGCCAGCCTTGGGAAGGTACCACTGGTGACAGAGGGATATGCTGTGTGTTTGGGTAAACAGGGCGCCAGTTTTGGGGGGGTGGAGGGCCAACAGCCAGAGCATCTGTGTTGGTTTTGCGAGCAAGATACGGGCAGGAGAAACAAGTTGATTTTATGAACTTCTGGCTCAGCTGAGCCTCATTTTAATGTCTGTAAAAAAACTTAAACCCAAATTAACCTCTGCTAGACTCAGATTTCACTGTGAACATTTTTTACAGCTGTTCAAGATCTTCTGCTGTTCCAAAGAACAATTAATTTTGGTATCAATAATTTGCATCTTCAAAGAGTATATCCATATGGCTATCGAGACAGTTTGTATTTCCATAATTGAAATCATATATGACTGCTGCAGAATTCTCGAAGGGGTTGGGTTTTTTTGTGAGTTTTGTTGAATTTTTTTTTTTTCTTTTTCTTGCTACTTTACTTAGCTTTTCTTGTCAAAATAGTCGCTGGTCTTACTTCGTAACTGGTGATATGACCCCGCTGCTGTGCTTTCTAAATGCACAATATGAGGTGCCACAATTCAGACGCTGCTTTATGGTCCTACCTACTGGAGATGCCTCTTTGAAAGGAGAGGAAATTGCTTTTGGATAACATCACTCTCCTGTCACAGCTGGCATTGGCTGGTGCAGATACGTGTTTACATTTTGCTTGGAAAATGTAAACACTAATTAAGCATTAATGTTAATAGGTCCTGGGGCTGGCAGGCTGGAGACATGGCTCTGCTTGCTGGCTCTGCCCTGGCTGCAGTCCATTTCACCCCACTCGCTATCTGTGTTTCCTGGCAGAAAATAAGGATAATTATTTATTCCTTTCCAAAGAAGGAGGGAAGGGAAACTGGGGAGGGTCATGTGAGGACAAAATATTGCATTACTGTGAATAAAACTGAATTCTTCTATCAGCCCAATGAAAAAGATGGGAGGTTCCCCAGGTCCAGCTGTGGAAGCTGAGCAGAGAGGGGTTGCGATGTGATCCCTGAGGCCCTGGAGTGAGACACTGTTCAGAGAAAAAAAATCCTTTCTGTTTCTTGCCCTTGGTTCCTGCACCCAAACTCACGCTTTCCTAGGCAGTTTGCTGGAAAAAACTCTACGATGTGCCGTAACATGGGTATAAGAGGTATCGCACAGCTGGCGTAGTGGATATAAAGCAGCATCCAGTCCTGCTGCGGTGCAGGCAGTCCAGATTTTAGTTTTAATTCACTATATAAAAGACCTTGTTGTTCTTGGTCCTAACGTGTTCCCTTTTCATGCACCACCGTGGGACGAAATGGTCACCGAGGTGCCGCCGCTGTTGTCTGGTCCTGGCACGGTTTTAGCAGTGGCCATTTCAGGTCTTTGATGGCAGATTTTACATTTTCCTTTGGTCGGCTTCGGCGTGCCTGCGAAAGCAAACAGCGGCTCTTCTAATTAGGCGAGTGTAATTTCTCACAAACTGGTCCTCTCCCTTTGTAAGCTCGTAGATTTGCAAAAAGAATAAAAGAGCCCTGATTGTCCCCGCCTTTCAGCCCTTCCCCTGATGAGGAGTGTTGCTACACCTAATAAATTAAAGGACACAAAGTTAATGAATTTTTCATTTGAACTCACAGCTAGGTATGGATTAGCAAGGCTGACGTTACTGAAGAGCTCAGAATTAGGAAGGGTCCTACAGGGACATTTTCCTCTTTACTAAAATCTTTTCATTCACCTTTTCAAGCATTATCTTGCTCAGTAGAAAGAGTTCTTTTCACAACATATAGCCTGTGGGGTCTGCTTTCTGTCCGCGGCATAAATGTGATCGTTCATTTTGTTTGTCTAATGGATAAAAATAAAGGGCAATGTGAGTGACATTCAGACAGCCTTTCTCCTGAAAAAGAAGGGATTCATACGATCCTGAGCGGTACTCCGGAGCAGACCTTTACTAAGCATAAATGGTCACAATTCCTTTAAATTCCAGCTCCGACAGTTTACACCAGCTGAAGGTCGTCTTTCTGCTGTGAGCTGCAGAAGGCTTGGGCTTATAAATAAAACTACGATCAATTTATTTAAAAAATAATTTTAAGTTAATGTCAAAGGGCCTGTATTATTCAGAATTATTTTCCCTCAGTCTCCCATAAATTTCAAAGGATTGCAGCTGCTTTTAATGTGCAAACTGATTTCTGATTCCTGAAGGCGATCCAGTGCGAACCAGCCCACACATCCATTCGGATGGAAGCTGTGACCGGAACAGTTTGTTATCCCTACTTTTCCTGTCCAAACTAAAGCTCTTCCAATGAACTTTCAATTTTAATATTCACTCGCTTTTTGCCTTTTTGACACTCTGAAGGGCTCTCATTGAGAGAGTGAATCAGATTTTTGTTAAAAATATAAGCTGTTGGGACACAAAAGAGGCTGAGCAGGGTGGTGGGAGCGGGGCTGGCTCCTGCGGACGCGGGGGTCCCCGCTCCACCTCGCCGGGCTGCGGGCTGGCTGACCAAAGCCCCGTGGCCAGCGGGTTATGGCCTTTCCCACACCCCCCATCCATGTGGCTGGGATGCCTTTTGACAAGCTTAACTTAGACATTTTTTCAAATCAGAACAAAACCAAGTGGGATCCCTTGTGATGTGGCACGGTAGGATGGGGAAGAGGGACAAAAATTACTGCAAAAATTACAAAAAAAAAAAAAAAAAAAAGGGGGGCAAAACCCCCTTCGTAATAACTCCCCCAGGCTCTTGTAAAAACCCCTGGTGTCTGCAAGAGGGGTGTCAGCCTGGGGAGCCCGACCATCTGCGGGGAAAGGGAGAAGTCGGAGCAGGGAGAGGGCTGGCGGGCAGCAGGATGGAGACGATGGGGACGGCTGCCTGCAGCAATCGGTTTGTGGGAACTTCTCCCGGTGATCTGTTTCTGGCTCTGGGAAAGGTTCAGGGCGCTCATTACTACTCATTACTAAACGTGTTAGTGGGTGTTTCCCCATTGGAAGTGCTGTTTGCCCGAGTCCTCCCGCTGAAATCCCAGTGTGGCATTATCGCTGGCTCAGTTTCTCTTGCCATTGAAACTGGAAATGATATTTTTATTCAGTTCCTGCCCTAAACTTTTAAGTCATTTGGCTGAGTGCTTTTACAATAACTTGTATGTTGCACCTACAAATGCATTTCAGCAACGGATTCTTTTATGAAAAAAAAAAAAAAAATGCAAAGGTCTTTAGAGAGAATCTGGATAAGTAATTTATATTTATTTCTTTGCAGTATGTATCTCATGAGTTTGACAGAATTCAGTCTGTGCTGCTGCTTTCCTTAAGCAACAGCAGAGGAGTGGTTTGCAGAACAAACCTCTCAGCTGGGTTCTGTTTTTTTTTTTTTTTTCTTTTTGGTTGAATAAGTAATGCCGAATGTCTTGCTTTTGTGACAGACTGGAGGAAGGGCAGAAATGCCAGATCAACTCATAATAGTAGCTACTTAGATTAGCTTGACAATGTCGACTTATACTAAAGAGCTGTTTTCTCTCTCTACGCTGTTTTCATTTCCTTGAGTATAGAAGAATTTTCTTCCCCTTGCAAATAACTGCTTTGTCTGGGCTGTAGGACCTTCCTCCAGAGCGTGCCAACTGTAACGTCTACCTTTGTGGCTCAAGTAAGTCCGTGATGCACACCGAGGATGCTGAAAGACTTCACCACCACCCCCTCGCCCCCTGAGATTTTACTCTTTTTTGCTGCTTATTGCACATTTCAAGCAGAAACGTTCCATGCAGGAAAGACTTCTCCACTTCCTAAATAATTTGGGATCAAAGATCCTGGCACTGGGTTAGGTAAGCGTGAGCATAAATCTGGCTGTAACTGAGATTCATGCTTTCGATTAAAAAAAAAAAAAATTGCAAAGAACTAACCATGATTGTCTTAATAAATGATATTTATGCCCCTCGAGCAGCATAACTGATCCATCATTTTATACATGGTTTTATAAAAGAATTAATACCGCTGATGATCCTACAGGTTTCTGAAGTTAATCAGCTCTTCGGTTAGTGTGCAGGTCCTTCAGGAAAAGCATAGGCATGTTTGTATCGCATTAGCAGACTGGTGCACGTACAACTCCGCTTTCGTGATGTGCAATGGCTTTTTGCTCACCCCATCCAGCCGTTCCTGAGCTCTGCACCAGCTGCGGTGCCGAAACGCCTGCGGAGATACGGGCCAGAGCTGGCCTGAGGTTACGGCGTTCTCGGGCACGCTGCACAGCCCAAGCCTGCGGCCACAGGAGTCCCGTGGGGAAAGCAAACGTGGATGGTTGCTGGGAAATCAGCTACGTGAACCTTTGTAGCTTCATGTTTCCTCACTCTTTGGATTGTGAACTGGGGACTGGGCGTTAATTGTCTGTGTTTCTAAACAGCTGCTTTGAACCTGGGGTTGGTTTTGCTTTGGAGTCATGAGCTGTCTTATTCCCAGACTTCCAATGGCTGTCCACACCTGGGAACTCACTGTGCCAGCAGAGACCGTGCTTTCGCTCCAGAAGAAATTAAACCTTTCAGTTTCTCCTAGCTCATGGCAAACACCATGGGAGAAGTGGTGCTTTCACCAACATTCGTTGTTCTTCACTTACTGCACATGGATTTGAAAACCCGGCCAACTGGGAAGGCCAATTGCTTGCATCCCTTTTTCCAGCACAGCCCCTGCTGCTGTACCGTCCTGCCCCTCCAGCTGGGTCTGGCTCTCCTAGAGCCCAGCCTTGGGAAACCCACGCAAGTTAGCTAGAATTCCCATACCAAATACTTTCCTAACCTATAAACTAGTGTGACCTCTCGATTCAGCTAAGTAAAGGCTATTTCCCAAATAGGGAATACGTAATTTCTGGTCTTACAAACAAGTTTTAAAAAACCCCCAAGGTTGGTGATGAACAATTCTTGTGCCTTTGGACTTGTCCACGCTTGCACCATGTGTCAGGAGGGAGTATTCTGAAAACTTTTGGGGGTGGAGGAAGGTAATCCTAGAGGGAAAGATTTCTCTGAAGATTTATTTTGATCAAATCTCACTGTGATGCACTATATAATCTGATGGCCTTGTTAGTGGTGTTATAATCAAGGCTTCTCCTGCACCTCTGGGAGCACAGCTAGCTTTAGTGGCAAAGGAGGAGATTCGCCCTGGCAGATGCCACGCCAAGGGGAATGGGTTACCCCCAGACTGATAGAGACGCAGACAAACATTGCGCTGCTGTTTAAAGAGTTGCACTATTTTACCATCACAAACCAATATTTTACATTGAGCACTTTCTCCCAAATGCCATCTATATGCAGCAGAAAATGTTTTTCATGTATTTGAAGTTTTCCAGCCTTTTAAATGTAAAGCTAGAGAGCGAACCAGCATTAACTACTAGAATGGAAGAAAAAGCAGCGCACAGGAGAGGGGAAGCAGATGAAGCCGGGGTTTGCCACCGGCTTGTCCTCCCTTGGCTACGGGGAGCTCAGCGGCTTCTCGCACCCTTGTTTGTGCCTTTCTTTTTCCGACCACATTTTCCCTGGCATATCTTCCTCGCAGGTGCAGAGCAAAGTGCACTTTTAATCCAGGAATGGATCAATATTATTAGTTAAAACTAATTATAAATGACATATCAGAGATTAAGATTTCTTTGCTTGTAGAATAGGTTTACCATTTCCTTTTGGCTTTTTTTTTCCCCAGCATGAGAAGAGCATTATTGCAATCTGTTGATAGGCATCAGCACATCAACATGGGCTGGGAGTGATATTCCAGTGTGTGCTTCTCTTGTTCAAATATTTCCAAGTGCTGCTGGTTTCCTCTTTTTCAAAGATGACTGCTCTTGCTGAGCATCTCTGTGGGTTTTTTCTGATTTTTTTTTTTTAAATGAATATAACTTCTTGAATCAGATGGAATTTCAGTGTATACATTTCTAATCTTTCTGGGCTGATTTGCAACTCAAATACTAAGAAAATATATTTATGAATGTACCTCTTAATGGAACCAAAACAGATTTCAGAGGAAATATTCAGAGACGGCCAATATTTTTGCATCGTAAATGTGCTGTTTCTTCTTATTTTCTCTATTCATTATTGCACTTGCAAACAATTCATTGTTGATAATTAATATTAATTTCATACACTTAATTGACAGTATTACCAGGGGGTGACTAGATCAGCTTCCCAGTATTAAATAATTTTTACCAATTTGTACTGCTCAGCTTGCTGCTTTGCTGATTTCCCAGTTGCTTCATCTCTTCTGCATCTACCGCCAGACACAGGGGGAATCAGAGCGGTTCAAAATCAATAGATCAGCAGCCAGAGCAAGTGGAAAGATGCGCCTTCGCTGCGTGACCATGCGTCTCCGACGGAAGAGCGATGAGCCTCGCTGTATTTGATCATCCGTCCACGTGATCCGTCTCACCGCTGGAACACCAGATGTTTGCACAATATATTGCTCGGATCCATCGCATAGATGTTAAGCACCGTTCAGAAAGTACAATTTTTGTCTAATCATAAGCTTGCCTGCTCAGCTCAACAGCCCTGCGTCGTCAGTGCCCTGCTGTATTCTCTTCGTCGCCTTGATTCATACCAGTATATCTGCTGATTTGCTGTGGGAATACATCACATTAATACTTGCATGTTCAAGCAGGATGGCAAAAAGAAAAATCAATGGTCAGGCTGCACTGCTCCACGCCTTCGTGGAAGAGCTCAGGGAGACCCCAAAAAAAGTTACTGGAAAAAAAAAAAAAAACGTGCTCTAGAACTGTGACCAAATATTCTGCTTTGGGTATGGGAAGGGGTGGTAGGTTTTTAGGAAAAAAACCTCCTACTTCAGGATTTTATTTTATTTTTTAAAATGAATTGAATTTGTGAAGGCTGTTTTTCTGTGATACAAGAATAATTACTCCTTAAAGTACATTCAACGATGATGATTTTACTGTACGGGCGGTTCTGGAGCACAAAGACCTGCCTTGGCACCACAGAAGCTCGGGAACCACCTGCATTACACACAGCAGCTCAGTAACAGCCTCCAAAAGTTGCTGTCTAAAACCAGCACTGCCGTACGAAGCAGAGCACCCCACCACGCTTCAGCCCACACCTCAGTTAAAGGTTTTCTGACTTTTTTTTTTCCTGTTTGTTATTTTTTTTTTCCTCCCGTAGGGTGAGCTACGCAGAAGCACGCCCAGCTGGGCGCAGGGGAGGTTGAAACCCTCCTATCTCTGGGTAGACAACCTTTCTGGCTCTCTTGTTTCCATCCCTCTCATTTCCCTCTTCCTCCTGCCTCGGTTTTGCACAGCAGGAGAAACTTTCCCTGCCCGGGAGGGCAGTGAGGGCTTGTCATCGCGGGGCTGGGATGCCACACACAGAGCCGCCTCGCGCGGGGCGGCTGCCCTGGGGAAACCTGGCCCTAATTGGGAATTTCACGATATTTCAACACGAGAGGTAAATGACGGCCACAGTCCAAGAAAGAAAGTTGAATTCCTGTGACCAGGTTTAAACAGCTGTGAAATCTTGTGGGACTCTTTTTTTTTTTTTTTTTTTTTTTTAAGTCTGTTTTTCATCAAGCATTTGGGATATAAGGTTTGGGATGGCCGATTTATCCATGCGCCTTTCCTCACCTAACAGCCCAATTCCTCCTGTCCTCCTCCCCTGTCCCTCCTGGATATTGCATATTAGTTAACTTTAAATCATGTGTTTCTATTTACATGATACTAATCCTGGTTTGGTGCCTACGCTATGTTTTTAATCCTGTGCAACATATAATATTTTATGTATATAGTTTTTTAATACTTTATTACAAAACAAATAGAAAAAGCATGTTAGTGATTCAGCAGAAAGCGAAATAAATATCAATGACATCATTATATTTGATGTCTTGTTTTTACTTTTCATATACTTGTAGTAACTGCATTTTAATGACCTGTTGTTTTCATTACCAACTATCAGATCAGAAGTGATTTTAAAATTGAAAACGTAGTGTAATTTTCTCAAGAAATTTGTTTGAGGTAATAGTAGGAAAAAATACATGTACTGATTTTTGCATATTTTATCTTCACAGCTCTCTAAGCAGAAGTTACTTGAAGTTCAGTCTTTGAGTAGCTCACAAGAGCACAAGGCTTTTGTTTCGGAGCTTTTCTTCCTGAATGGATATCTTCATCATTTACAGCCAACAGAAAGGTGTGTTATCTTTATTCTTTTGCCAAGAGAATATATGTGTAAAGACAGCGATTCATGGTGACAAGCAGAAGTTTCACGGGGGGAGGATGAGACCTTTAAGGCTGTTTGGAACCCCAACTCCTTAGGCAGCAAGTCCCTGCTCTGCTGTGGTGATGGGAGCGTTAGCTTTACTGGAAAGTTGATGGGATTTGTTGCCTGCTCAATGAAATACTGTTTTTTCAAGTTTTGGGTTTGGTTTTTTTTTCATTTCTGAATGCATTCAAAGACTTTCTTATAAGTTCATCTGTCACGATGATCCATTTTGTAAAGAAATCACTGGTATCACCACCACAAAACTGGACGTTAGCCAGAAGTCTACAAAGCATGGTTCCTGGCATGTAGAAGTTGAATTTTAGAGGACATGCTCTTCTACTTCTATGAAGTCATCTGTATTTTGTTTTGATATATATGGTATAGTAACCATTAGTTCACTCAGTGAATCCGAGTTGTTAACATAGATTATAGCTACCAATAAACTGAATCGATTATAAAGGGGAACTTGCTCAGCCTTCAAAACTGATGAAACTTCATTTTTACACAAATCGACCAACTGCGGAGTTGGAGTGCAGTTCTTGGTGGCTCTTGGCATTTTTGTGTTAGTGTGCCAGGATGCCACAAGAGTGTCCAGAAGGAACAGATCCAAAATGCCCCAGACACAATGCTATTGGTGTAAATCAGGTATCGCCTCTGATAAGAAAATACAAAGGAAACTTTCAGCTGGTCCATAGTCTGGAATAAACCTTGGTGGTTCATTATGAAACCACTTCTGGGTATTATTTAGGATAGGAGTAAAAAAAAAATTTCTGAAGGGATGGATTAGCAGGATACTGCCAGTACTCCTTTTTGGGCCCATCCTAAAGGTGTTTGAGGCCAATTGTTTTTTTTTCATTTAGCAACCCACCCTGTTGTTCCCTTCTTGCCCAGTTTCCATCACCTTTCCAGGTCCCAGGTCCCATCAGGAGGTCCGCAGTCATCCAGCGCTCTTATTTCTTGGTGTAACATCAACCATGCAAATATCAGGGTCTTGGCTTCTCCTCCCTGTGTTTTAACCCTGGTCCTGCTTTCGTTTGACAAGGCAAGTTGGCAGTAGCAGGGGACCCTGAGGCATCAGGATGGATTCATTTTGCAGACAGCTTTGTATGCAAGATGGGAACAGTTCTCTAAACGAGTGGTGGTGGTGGTGAAGGGCGTTAGAAGTGTTAGAATACACACAGATAAATCACAAAGGTATTGGAGAAGTTGGTCTTTGTGTTCATAGCTGGCCATGCCACAATACAGACTCTTTTGGGAAGAACGAGCTGTCCACAGCAGCCCCAGGCGCCACAAAGTTTGTGGCTTTCAGTGATTTGGGGAACTCCACAGTAATACCCACTGCCATTGCTCAATAGCCCTTCTCACCTTTCTTCTGCTGAGAGAAACGTTAAAGCATAGACCCTGCTAACAGGGTGGAAAGATTTTATTTTATTCCCCCCCCTTCCCTCTCTCCATTAAGATTTCTGGCTACTCCCTGGCCATCAAAACGGTAATTTGTGGGGTGCATTGAACTGAAGCCTGCTGGTATCCCACTTTTAGGGGGACCTTTCGAACCATGGTGAGCGCTGGCTGGACGGCCTCCAAGCCCTTCCCAGCTGCGAGCTCGCTGCCTGCACTTAGGCTGGCTCCTTTGATCCTCTCTGTGTTTACGTGTGCCTGTCTGTCTATTAATGATTTGACATCACCATCCGCCGTAGTTCAGAGAAACTCGGTTCTTCGTTACTTTCTCCTGCGTTGCCCCTCGCGCTGGGGAGAATTTCCCCATCACTAGCAGCAGTGGTCTTCAAATTTCTAAATTTCTCCCTTGTGGTGACCTAGGAACATTGCTGGGGACTAAGCTCCTGGGACAGGACGGTACGGTACGGCACGGCTGGTGCCTACCGCATCGCCCTGGCTGAGACTGTAGGGTGTGGGACTGGAGAACTAATAAATAAGTCATGCTTGGTCCTCACGTAGAATTGCTCAGGACTAATGAAGCCCCTGGCGCACCCACTCCCTTTAGGGTTACCAGAACTCTGCTCATGGTAGGGTCTTCCCATGTATTCATAGGATTGGATCTACCTAGGGGACTAATAACACAGCTGGAGCTGGGGAATGTGGGGTGTGTTTGGGGCCTGGCTGAAGAAGGTATTAATTGTCCAAATTTGTGGGTGCTCGTTAATGTACTGTAGCTAGCTTACAACACACAGTGAAATTAAGATGCGATATATTTAGAACAGACAAAAAGAAAAAAAAGTATGCATGCTGTTTAATTGGCCTATAAACCCCACTGCGATGTGTAAAAGCAAAGCAGACAGCTTCTGGTGGTCTGAGCAGGCTTCGAGGAGCTTGTGGGAAGAGGAGTGGTGTCCCCAGCAGCACGGCTCTGTGCCTCCAAGAAGTTGTATTTTTTGCACTTTAGCTTAAAAACTCTGAGGCCTGAAGGAAACGTCTAGTTAGGTTAGGTTTCCTAATTCCCACTGCAGCACCCACTGCTGGGCAGTGTTGGAGATGGGAAGCCGGGTGGGATGGGTCACTGGTACCTTCTGGTTGGGCCGTCTGTCACCAAGTCGTGCCACGTGTGGTTCTGGTTGGTGGCGTCATCTCTTCCTTTTTGACTGTTTCAAAGGAGCAAATTAATATCGTGCTGGTTTTGTACTCTCGTTACAAATGTTGCCTTCAGAACAGATTCATACTTTGCCATTTTCTGTTCTCGTTACTGTGTTTGTTATGAGAATGAGATATCATAATTTTAATGCCCGCTATAGCCTGTGAAAGACTATAAACATTTAATAGACTCATAAACATAGACTTTAACCTTTTCAATATTCTGTAGCTGGATTGGCCCCCACTGCACTGCATCCCCACAGGTTACCGCTGAGAACACGAGGGATGGCCGTGGCGAGTGAACCAAACAGCAGAAATCCTGAAAAGGTCAAAGCAGCGCAGTTTACTATTATCTTCCTTAGAATATATGAGGCGTTACAATTCCGATATCGCATTTTTGTGGCTGAGGTTGGGGCAAGAGGAAGAAATGGCATGACATCAATCTCTTCTGAAGGCAGTCGTTGTAATGGGGATGGAAACAAGCACCCACTGAACTCATCCCTTTTAACTCTCCTGTGGCCGTGCTAGGTGTCTGCCCTCCTCTCGCCCCATCTCCTGGCTTCTCCTGCTTTCAACGTACACAAGAGGTAGCAGCAAATTGTGCACATGTTTTTGTTAGGAGGTTGGGAAATCCCCGCTCGAGACTTTTCTGCTAAAATAGCTGTTTATTATTCCTTCATTAGGATGAGAGGAAACGGCCTCAAGTTGCGCCAGGGGCGGTTTAGATTGGATATTAGGAAAAAATTCTTTCCTGAAAGAGTGGTGAGGCATTGGAACAGGCTGCCCAGGGAGGTGGCGGAGTCCCCATTCCTGGAGGGGTTCAACAAACATGTGGATGTGGCACTTTGGGACATGGCTTAGTAGGCACGGTGGGGTTGGGTTGACGGTTGGACTGGATGATCTTAGAGGTCTTTTCCAACCTTAATGGCTCTATGATTCTGTGATTCATTTGATGTGCTCTATTTTGTGTAAAGCAGCAAAAAGTATTTTAGAGTCCAGGATGAAGAAAGCTGTAGAGCAGGAAATGTTCACAGTGAGCTTGAAGCTTCAGATGTGGTGGGCCCATCTGAAATTGGTGTGCAGCACAGTAAGACCTATCAGACAATGCAGACTTCAGTTTTGAACCTGGATTTGGGATGCAAGTACTGTCATGGGTGCTCACTTTTACTGAATCGGGTTTCAATTGCTCCACACGCTATTTTTTTGTCCAAGGAATGGCGTTTGGAGCGATTCTATAGCGCTTGTTCCTGGGAAAGAAGAAGTCCCTGCAGAGAGGGCTGAGAGCCCCCACGGAATATTAGATGTGCAGACTCTGGAGTGCTGTGACCCGAATGTCCCGCTCCATGGTGTCAGATGCAGGAGAGTGCCGATCGCAGGAGGGCAACCCGGGACCTTACCTGACTGCGTGTTGCACTCGTCCGCGTCCGATCTTGGGATGGCTGCCGCAGAACAGGGCCCACCGGTCTCCCGGGTTCAGCTGAGACAGGCCCAAGCGATGCTTAGTCACAAAGGTTCTCCACCACAGGCAACAGAAAGCTCAAAAATCCCGGTTTGTAATTTTCTCGTATACCATCCTGAAAAACCTTTGAACTTCAGCTTTGTACTCGAAATCTAATCCTGTTATAACTATCTTACTATGCAACTGCATATTGTTCTGAGAAAACCATTGCCGGTCGCGTTACCATGTATTCATTTCTGTCCAGGTCTTGTTACAAAAGCAGATTTTCTTAGGCTGTACTACAGCTTTAGTATAGCGATAGTGAAACCTATACTGTTCCTTTTTCCATTAAAACGTTACCATGGCTTGTATAACTTTGGGTGTGTTGCATCGTCTCTCTGCTGCAGTTATGAGAAGTTTTGGAGGACGAGGGCAAGATTTCGTGTTTGTAAGGTGCCGCGTCATTCCTGCACTCGGGTTTCTGTAGCGTCACCTCCAGAGAGATCTGCCTACTCTAGCAAAAGCAGGATTGTACAGAAGGGTTTGACCCTGCAAAAGCTTTATGTGGACAGAATTCCTACTGCTGCATTGGTTCCTTCGTGAAGAAGCTGTATCAAAGGTAACCAAGATTTAAATCAATAACCTAAACATATGCAGAGCTGTAATCTTCCTGTAGATTTAGTAATCCCCCATGACTTTTACAGGACAGTTTCTGCAAACTCAGAATTCCAGCACTAAATTAGCATTTCTTAAGTCTAAGGGGTCTGCTAGGTCCATACAGCGTGTACGGAGCAAGGAGCCGCACGGTATCACAAATTCACATTTGGACAGCGTTTGCACTTATGCATTAGCAACTGCATTTTCAGGGTCTAGAGGGGGAAGAAAAAAGAAAAAAAAAAAAGCTGTGGCTAATTTTCTCTGCCTGCAAATGTTCGCCGGCAGGATTTTGATTTTTCCTTTTTCCCCCTCCAGTACGGAGCCTTGGAAAGCCCCGTGCAATGCCAGCTCCCGCCTTGCCCCAGTAACTGCACAGAATTTGCGCTGCGGCGTCGGACCCCCAGCACCTGCTGGGCGCCTTTCAAGCTGCTTTAACTGGATCACAAGTTCCTAGCCGTAGATAGATGTAACGGAGACTAATCCCATAATCTAGACAGAAGTACAAGCCCTGAACGGGGAGCAGCTCGTGTTACCTCCATTCGCGCTCCAGCCGACATGGCAGGAGGAGTTCAAACGTCGTCCTTCCCCCCCGAGCCACTCTCTGCTGAGTAAGGTCAGTGAGCTGAGTTGAGTTGAGTTGATTTTTTTTTTTTTTCTTCCCAAAGTCTGAAGATAAATATGCAAAACAAAACTTCATGCTTTGGCCAAAAAGGAAAACAACTTTGGTTCAGAAGTGGCGTTTCTACGTTGGGTAAATATTATTTGTACTTGAGATGCAGAAGTCAAGGACTGGCATCGTTTAAGAAATAAAAATCCAGCAGCAGAATCATGGAGCGGCATTTTCGGTTCCTTAGTAGTAGCAGGGGTGAGAAGGGCTGCTGCCCAGCTTCTCGCAGTCACTGCTTGAAATATCCACCTTTTAAAACATACTTCTGCAGCAGCAGGCTCCTTGGTGTCGTTTCAGCGCTGCTCTGTGCCGGCAGAACATTGATCAGGAGCTGCACGGAGCTGCGGAGCCAGGACCCAGCGATCGATGGCACCGCAAAACCGGAGCCGGCAGAAATGATGTTTACCGGTCGCTTTTTAACTTCTTGTTGACAGGCTCTTACTAATGACAGCTCTTCCTCGCTCTCCTCTTTCTATCCCCTTCCAAGATTTAATACTGGTTTGCCATTTTAATTAAGGCCGTGTGATTCGACAAATATTTACAAGCCGGCGTAGCGCTCGCTGTGAGTCAGCAAGCCACAGATCCACGTACAAATCCCGTCACAAGCGTGTGTAAACCATGGCACCGTGCACATCACCACCACGTAAAAAGGGCCATTTTACACCTATTTGCTTCCCCTGCTTCCCCGAATCTTAAAAACTCAGCCAAAAATCCGTTTGGGGTGAGATTTCACATACCGGTCCTCAGCGTAGGAGTCTGGCTTTCTTTCCCTGACGTTAAAACAAAAGTTATTTAGCTTGGCCCCTTCCGTATCTTGCAGTGTTAACAAAAATAGATGCTTATTGCTTTAATACAGGTTTTGATTTGGAAATTATTTACCATTTAGACTTCATACGCTCTAATTGCTTTTGATTCTTCAGAATACGTATAATGGAAAGCAGCTGAAAGACTGGGGTTTAAAAATGGGCTCTTGCACATTTGAAGTAAATTTTATCCTGCAATCAGTCGTAAAGATCTTAACTGCAGCTATCACATATCCTAAATATGTAATTGCTGTGGAGCCTTTCCAGTCTCTTGGCTGCAGGACGCTAGAAAAAGGGGAAAGCGAGTACAAATGTAGGCCCCGGTGTCTGTGAGTATTTTCGGGGATACTCAGCGGGACTGGTCACCTGCCTAAAATCTTGTATACGCGTTTCTTCTGGGACGGAGCCTTGAATGAGACTGTGCAGGGACACAAGTCCCTAATTTCATTTGCATGGAGGGGCTCGCGGAATTAAATAGAAACTGCTCTGGTGAGTAAAATGATGAATTGTGCCTGGGGTTTGGGATGGGACCCTCGGCTGAAGGGCATCCCCCCCAGCCCCGCGCGCTCCCCGGCTCCTGGGGGAAGGACTCGCGCTTTAAACGTGCCTCCGTCTGCATCCGGACCTAAAAATCAGTGGCGATTTTGGTACGCCGCTGCAGGCCCAACAGGGCCAGGTGCTCCGGTCTGCTCTGCCTGAACCCATGGAGTTGCTCCTTAAAAACAAAGCAAGCCAAACTCAAAATACTTAATCTGGGGGGATGTTTCAAAGCATCTCGGGCGAATGTAGTCTAGGTATGGATTGACTGGTCCATATTCCGAGCGATCTATAAAGACCTCTGTGAACTGAGATAGCATCTCTGCTTACTTGTAGTGCTTTTTGCTTTCAAGTGAACCCCCTCCTATGGCTCCAGAGGGGAGGAGAGCGCAGCTTGAGCATATTTGAAATTTAAATCCGAAGGAAGCCTCAGGTTTCATGTAACTTAAAAAGCAAAGGAGATTCAGCCTCAAAAATTGTTAAAGATGTTTAACGCTCTCCATTAAAATCACAAAAGCGGTGTAATTCATTGTTATCAGAGAAATGCTTTCTTTCAACCCTTTCTTCTTTAAAGGACTGCGTGAGATATTTCGGTACTAAATTAGGATCTTCCATTAGTGTGAATGGCTGCTAAGTACACACCATAAATTCTTCGCACGGGGAGACACGTGTGTGCAAAGGATGCAAAGGCAAGGCCGCTTCGGTCCTCGAAGGAGAGCTGAGGGAGAAGCTGCTGTAAGCCCAGAGGGTTGCAGAGGCTGCCGAGAGAGACGCTTGATGGTGGGCAGCTCGCGTCAAGCCTGGGTATGCTCCTTCTGGCTTTCCTTTATTACAACGAAGACCAAATTTGGAGTCTCTCGTTCTTATGATTATACCCCGTGCTCATTTCCACCCCCTCTTGAGTTCTGTTCTTAACAATTTCCCAAATTCAGAAGACAACCCCGACCCAGAAGATAACCCTGATCCATGAAGTTTCTGTTCCTGCCCTTGGTTCGGTGGGACTTTCGGATGCTGAGCTTCCCCGGCCACCCCGCTCCGCCCGGCTGCGCTCAGCACCCCGAGGCCTCCCCGCGCACACGATGTATGATGGGCAGCAAAGACGACAACAGTGATCTGTGCTTAACATTAGGTGGCACAAAAGAGTTTCCTTTTGCTCACAGGAATACCGGAATACATGGGCAAGAACAAGCAGAGATTTTCTTTTCTTTAGATGAAATTCTCCTTCCCTTTTTTTTTTTTTTTTTTCTCCAGCTTTCAAGTAGTCTTTGAAGGGCTGCCGTTTATAAACTTACCCGATTTTGTCTTTCACTGCATCTCTTTTGTCTCTTAACGTAATTTGTTTTAAACTAACCCATAAGCCAGCCCTGGCTGCGGCTGTGCTTACGGAACAGCCGAAGGGCTCTAAAACAGGCTCATTTCAGTGAAACGCCTTCCGTCCTTCCTCCAGACCAACGCCGGCTGCCAGAGCTTTACCTCTCAGGACCCTGAGTGTTACGAGCCAGCGCGACCACGCAGGGCACGCTCTACCGTGAAGCTTTTCCTCCGTGCCTTTAGCTGGGGCTGTCTACAAACCGCGGCCATTTACTCCTGGTTTGGTACCCACGCTATTTGGTGCACGTTTGTTTTGTTTCTGGTAGTTGACTGAAAAAATGTGATTTTGGGGGGTGGGGGGTGGGTGATATTTCCTTCTCCTGCCGTTGTAATCCTTTCTGAAACAGTTGCAGCTTGTCGTCCCGCTGCGGAGGGAGCCGGGCTTCGCCGCCCCAGCGCGGGGGCAAGCGCAGGCCCGTCACCCCCAACACCGTGGTGTCCGCGCTGTGCTGCAGCTTGCAGAGATTGGCAAAACAAACAGACAGACAAAAAATAATCAGATTTATGGCTAAGAAAGCAAGCATGGCCCGCTGTTTACGTCCCAAATCCCTCTTGCTAACAGGTACAGGACTGCGTTTGTCGTACCCGGCGTGGGAAGGTGTCTGTCCGCTCCTGCTCCCGCCGCTGCTGGGGTTGTTAAAGATGGGAGAGCCGGCTCCTCGCCCCGGCCGCTTCTCAGGCCTCTAATTACCCGCAGGTAATTTTCCCCTCCCCTCAACTATCCGCAGAAAGGCTGCTTATCGCTTCCTCCAAGGTTCAGCTTCAGAAAAGGGGGGGAAAAACAAAGATAAAACTCAATAAAAGGCCGTCTCGCTGGTGATNTTTTTTTAATTTTTTTTTTACCTTTTACAACAATAAAATATTGCGTCAATATAAACCCCTTGACTAAAACTGGTCGACAACCCAACGTTACAGCGACTCGTGTGTTTCCTTATTATTCTTTTTTCCAACACCCATTTACGCCTTTTTTTTTTTCCTTTCCGAAACGTCCCACCCCACCCCCCCTTTTTTTTTTTTAAACATAATGTGGAATTTATTGAAAATAAATAATTGTTGGCAACTGCAATAGGCAATTTTGGATAAAATAGTTGAAAAAAGCAACCTTTAATGAAAATAGCGTTTATTATACATCAGTTACTAAATGAATAAACTAAATGATCTTTCTTTAAATTAATAACTTCCAAAAAACGTTTAATATACAAAACTGTACAGTTATAAAGTTGGCAGAAATAGGCAGGTCCTCAGTGTCGAGTTTTTTTTTTTTTTCC
>VZTL01033932.1:0-21348 GCA_013400535.1 Scopus umbretta | reverse complement strand
AATTGATTAGACTGTTGCATGTTTTAATATACATGCAACACATTTAGAGTCTCATCGTGAAATGCCCAAGGAGTCAGAAAAGATTAGTTCCTACCAGAATGAGGCTTTAACAAAGAGCTAAACACATTTTATCAGTAATCTGTTGAAATACTCTGGAGAAAAGTGACGGGCTGGAATGCTAACGGGTGCCCTTAATTCAGATTTTGTTTTTCACAGAACACAGTTTAAACACAAATCATTATCTCCAAATAGCAAGCTTTTGTAAGCTGAGGTGCAAATTATGACAAACAAGCTGGGGACCGTACATTTTGAGCCTGAGGAGACTGCATTTTATCTGTCTTAACAGTTTCAGTGAGCTTATTTCCAAGTTTCAGTAGCATTTACCTCCATGTGAAATTAAAAAAATCATACATGGCCCTTTTTGTTCTTAACAGACAAACTATAAAAAGAATTTTGTGAAGGAGAAAGGCAAGTCTAATTATTCTGTCATGCTGGAGCCTCCTGAAGTGAAACATGCCATGGAAGTTGCTAAAAAACAGAGTACAGTAAGTTTATCTTGTCTTTTCCTTAATTAAGAAGCTTGAGTAAGCAAATTCAATCACAGTCAGCTGGCAAAAACAAAAGTTCACATACTTTTGGATTTCCTTCCATGTTCAGGTGTAGTTCTGAAAGACAAAGGTGCAAATATTTACAAATATAAAATTGCAGTGAAATAAAGGATTTCTTTGAAAATCATATTTCTACTTAATCACATGGTAGGATTTAAAGTAATCTCATAATTTTTTTCATTCCTTCAAATACAGACAGAATTGCACATGCTTATGTCTTCATTTGTAGACAACTTGCAAAAACAGATTCCCAAATCCATTCCTTCTGAAATTATTTTTTAAAAAAGCCAAAATATGCACTTTCCCAGCAACATTGCTATGTCCTTATTAGTTGTATTCCTCATGAAGAAACCTCAGTAATTTTATTTCCTCTGTCATCATGGATTAGATTGAATACAAGAAAGATGCCAAGTCAAAGCTCCACTACACACCTATAGCAGATCGACCAGATATTAAGAAAGCAACTCAGGCTGCCAAGTTAATTAGTGATGTAAGTGTGTTTTAAGTCTTCTATATAATTCTTTAGCAGTAATTTTACTATTAAAAACAATAAAATAATTAAAAGGGGATGTCATCACTACAAAACTATACTTTTTTTTTTTCTTTATTAGATTGAATATAAAAAGCGTGGAGAAGCTGGCATTGGCGTAACCATGCTGGGACGCCCAGATATTGAACTGGCAAAGGAAGTGTCCAAGCTCACTAGCCAGGTAATAATAAAAAGTTGGTGAAACTTTGAAGCAGTGAGAGAAATGAGACATGTTATTAACTTCTAGAGTAATACTAATATTATAACTGAAATTATTTCTAGATTAGGGGATAAGGGAATATTTTAAAAGGAACATGTAAAGTAAAAATTAAATCCCAATGCAAGGTATTTCTTTGTTAAACAAACCTTTCTACTGACTTAATGAATGTCAGTAATGGAGGTACAGAATCTCCTTAAAATGATGCTGTGACAAGATCTTTTAAATACTAAGGCTGAAGTCTTAGCCATGTTCTCTTTTTTTAGATTTTCTGGGTATTGGCTTTAAAAGAAGCAGCCTTTTACCTAATTCTTATTATCCATCTGTTATGAGATGAACATTCAGTTTCTTTCAGCCACTTTCTTTCTACTTTGTGCTTTTAAAAGAATCTTCTGAAGTTAACATGTTACGTTAATAGAAGTTTGCTTACTTTTAAACAACGGTCATGTTCTCCGATCAGTCTGAAGCACTTGCTTGCTATTTTCTGTGACAGTTTTTTCCGCCAGGACCTGAGTTCAACTTGGTTCTTTCTCAGCACTTCATGCTTTAATCCTGTAATTATTTGCATTTCTGATCTTGCTTTCTTGCTGCGCATTATAGGCAGAATACCTCAAACGACATATGAGAGGGCACGGAGCTGCGTCTTATGATACCCCATGGATGAGAACCTTTAAGAAAGCTAATATGCTAAGTAGCCATGTAAGATAATTATAAGTGACACATCTGGGAATGCCATTTTTATGCATCTGTTTCTTGCTTGTGTATTGTCTTACAATTCCAAGCTGTCAAAGGGTTTATGATGCACCAGTTGCACTGGATCTTTTTGTGTTGAATGTAGCAAAACTTGTGAGACTGCCATTCATAATGGTTTGGAACTTCCAGTGTTTTTAATGGAAGTCTCTGATGCACTCATGCAATGTGAGAACTGACCTTTTTCACCCAAAAAACCTAAAATAAGGCATATAAGCTTGAGCAGGTTTTCCTGAAACTCTGCAAAAAAATGGAAATATGTGTGTATGACAAACCCAAACAATGGTGCTGGTAATTTTCAGTGAACAGTCATACCATATGCGTAACATTCACACTAGAACTTCATTTTAACTATTCAAACTTCAAACTGCTATTTAAACGTCATTACTTCATTTAAACTCTACTGTTTACATTGCACTGGAATGGCATAATGGAAGCATAGTGCATGACTGAATCAGCCCCAGAGCCTCTGAGAAGTGTACCCTGTAGTGATTTGAGGGCACGTAGTTTCTTATATTTCTTGCCATCTCAAAACCTTTGGAAAACAGAAAAATGGTGGTGGCTGCAGACAGAACTATGCCATTTCAGTTTTGCACATGTATTTCCAAATGAAAAAAAGGGGGATTATGGTTCTTCCATGTCTAGCCATGCCTGCTGCATGTAACTGTTGCATGTTTGAATGTCAGCCACTGTATCTGCCAGGAAAAACAAGAATCTTATCAGTAGAACCAAGGATTCTTAAACTGAGCAGTTGAACTACAAGCAAAAGAAGAAATTACGTTTATTGCCATTCAGTGATGAGATCCTTCTTTTCTATGCTTTTACTCCAATGCTAGCCAGTTCTTCTCTTCATCTTATTAACGTGCTTTGATGAGATCATTTTGGTCCTGAGAGAAAATTAACTGTTGTAGAGGCAGTAAGGGAGCAAAGAATAATTGGCATAATCTTTAACATTTTTTTGTCTTAGACATTTCTTGTCCTAAACTTCTTCTTTATAAAGCATATGTCCAGTTTGTTTATCCTCTTGCCGCCTTTTAGCTGGATTTCATCTGCCTGTCTGGCATGCTTGCTTTTAATTTTGCATAGATCTTCTAGTAACATTTCATCTGGGCTTAAAAAAAGTGGACTCTTTGGCATGATGGTCTGATCTTGATCATACATTGCATAGCTTGCAAAACTTAACAGATTCTAGTATACTTCTGCTTGATTTTAGTTTTGTGAGGTCAGAACCAATACTGATTCCTTTATGTCAAAAATGTTATTATTCTTTGTTTTCTTACAGCAGCTATATAATTTGTGGATTTGCCTGTTTCACTGTGTGTTTTATCTGAATGTTGGCATATTTTGCAAAGCAAAAGAGCAACAGTGGTATCCAGCATGAACCATATGGTGCTGTATGTACAAGAATATGACAATTAATTCAAAATGTAAAATGTGATTGTGGAATGTGATTTAATTCTGCATTCAATCATCTTTTTTTTTTACTAATATAAAATTATCTGTTTACATTTCTGTGATTGTCTTAAAAAAACCTCCATCATGAATCAGCTGTTCCTCAACTTTGTTGTCAGTTCTTCAGTGTTTTATTTCCTTCATTTCAATTTTCACGTAAATATTGCTTGGGTGATCGGGTTTTTTCCTGAAGAATCATTAATCCTTTTTCCTCATCAGCCACAGTCTTACATTTTCTGCATGCTTTTTGTAAGTATTGTCTTGGTCCTGAATAAGATCAAATTCTTTCAGAAAGACCAATGACAGTTGTTCAGTTCTTGTTCTTTAGACCAGAGATGGGGGTTGCTAGCTTATTTAGTATAAAGTATTTCCAAGGAAATGTTGGTTGGTAAACAAACATTGCTTGTTTCCAGACCAGGCAGAATACTACTATAGGGAAGACATGACAAATCCTCAGAATTTTTCTACTGATGTTTACTCCAGTGGTGATGAGTGTACATACTAATTACGGGATCCATTTAGATAAGCCAGAACTTAACCCTTAACACTTTGAGTTTTTCTTGCACTCTTCAGTAACTCTTCTGAAACAATTTTATGCGTCTCTGATAGCAAAAAAAGTAATAAACCCAAAATATTCCTAATGGAACCACCCCTTTTGTAGATTTACAAGAAATAGTGAGGACTTAGCCTTTAGGTGAACCTGCAGCAGCGGGATGGGACAAGTCCTTCATGGATGAAGGACTTTCCCTCATTTAAGTCATTAGCAAAACTCTCATTCCTATTAACATTCTGTGCCTTCAGCCTGGGTCTGCTGGAATATTATGGCTTACATCGTTATGGTTTACCTTGCTGATGCTAATGGGTTTTGGAAGTGTTGCTAAGCCTCTTGTGTAGTCTAATTCCTGGTAATTAATTGTATCAGTATTCTGTCTGTGATCATTAACGTCCTTCTTCATCTCCGATTTGTACAGAACAGAATATGTGTATAACAGTAGATACAAAAGTATTTGATAGATTGCCATCTTCAGTGCTTGTATGTCTTGAGGTAGTTTTTAAAGCTCGTATTTCTCCAAGAAGAACATAAAAGTTCTTTTAAATACTCTTTATACTTGTGTCAGTTTTTGTTTCTTTGGGTGTCTTTTATCTATGCACAGTTCCCATCGAGTGAAATATTCTTTCTCTCTGAGGGTCAGAATTTAGCTGCATTTTGTCAACATACTTCTCTTGACTATGTCTGTTATTTTTACAATGAGGAGATGTAACCTGTGCACTGAAAGAGAAATTGCAAGTGCTATTTTGTAAACAAAGATTTTCTTTCTGTGTCAGGTCATCTTTAAAATAGGCTTTATTCCAGTGGATGCCTTCAAGTTACTCTATTTTCATTCTTCTTCTTACCATCAGCGTTGAAGTAGGGTCTCTTGGCCTTCTGCAACCAAACAAGTGAATACTCAAGAACAGTTGTAATACCTGGTTGTTTTTTAATTTAGGTGAAATACAAGGAGAATTTTTCCAAAGAGATGGGTAAAAAGCCGAAGTATGACTTAAAGGAGGCTAAAATCTACAAGACCATGAAAGATGCTCACAACATGGCTAGTGAGGTATGTTTACTATGCTTCTCCTCTAGGGAAATTAAAAGTTTCAGATTTCTTTAACAAAGACCTCATTTACGTTATTAATACATTCAACATCACAGGTTTTATTAGCAGTCTCCTTTTCTGATGTTGTTTGTCCTTTCTTACCTGCAGGTGAAATACAAGGCGGATTTAAAGAAACTTCATAAGCCTGTCACAGACATGTCTGAATCGCTGATCATGAACCACGTCCTGAGTACAAGCCAACTCGCCAGTGCTGTAAGCTCATTAGCTAATCCCAGATCCGATTGATTTTTCCATTCCTATTGATTCCATTCTGATTTGATCTCTGCTAACTATTTCTGTAACAATTACTCTTGCTGTTACTGTTCATGGAACATCACCTGGTAGTGATCTCTTCCTCTACTTTCTAATTATTATTTCCTAGTTAACTAGCAACTTTGCCACATTTGTCCTCTGGGAGGTGAAATCTTTATTAGCTGTAGAACTGCTAATCTTTTAAATTCTCTAATAATTTTCAGTGGATTGATTATTACATTTTAACTGATTGCATCACACTAATAAATACTATTTTCTTCTTCTTTTACTTTTTTCTTTACTGCTTACTATATTTAAATTTTTTTTTTGTCTGGTTTTTTCATTTCATGTTTATGTTTAACATCCCACTGTTGTAGATGTACAGAGTTATGCCTAACAAAATACTTGATAATTTTACTGAGAAAAGACAAAAATCATTATTGCCTGGTACAGCCTTTTCGTGTATCCACTGTGTTTTCTTTTTTCTTTTTCTTTTTTTAATCCTGGTTTTGAAAAAATCTTTGTTGCAGTCAAAATGGTCAGAAAAAGATAACTGTTCACCCACATCATTAGAAGTGATGTCTGATACTGGGAGTTAAACTTCTTGGTTTTGTTTTGCTTTTTGAATTTCTAATTTCTCTTTGATGTTCCATTGAAGTGTTGCTTTGAGTGGACCTAAGAAGTAAATTTGGTGAGGTATTTTTTTTTTTTTACTGAGACGATTTTTGACACCTTCCCTTCAGTACCAGTACAAGAAGCAATATGAGAAGAGTAAGGGTCACTACCATGTGGTGCCAGATAATCTTGAGCAGGTTCATCTAAGGGAGGCATCAGAACTACAGAGCCACGTAAGTTGGTCACGTGTTTCTCATTAACCCCACTCACTGAGTACCAGTCGCCATCACTGAAGTCACCCTAGCAAATTCTCCAGTATATAACAATCTCTTTGCCTATCTGCTTTATAAACACTGCACACCTGAGTAAACAAGCCGATATTAGCAGATTTGCAAGTTTAGAATACATGTAAAAAATCTGTATGATTTCTTCATTCTAGAGTAGATCTCAGAGTTACTTATGTCTTTTGCATATGGATCTTTTACACACTATAATACATTCATCATGGTGATTTTGTCTATAGAAGAAAGGATCTGATAATCACAGAAACTGGAAATTAAAAGAAATCGGGTTGCTACTGACAGTATATCTTCACCTGCTTTATCCGTTCTAACCTCAAGTGATACAAAGGAGAGCTCTGCCATTCTTCTGCATCCAAAATTGCTTTAATCATAACAATACCTACCGCTGGTATTAAATTTGTCTGATGTTTTTTCCCTCTGGAATACAGCAAATGGTGAATAATTCCAGAGAAATTAATACTCTGATCTGGTCTCTAATCCTCTCTATTCTGGGTTCTATTCCAGGTATTTATTGGCTGTAAAGCAAGAGAGAATTTACTGCTAGAACACAAAGGGCCATAGTTACAGATCTGCTGCATGGCTTGGAAGAGCAAAAAGGTTACATAGCAAAGGACTATTAGAAAATGGTTGTTAATCAGTTTGTAGTTAAAGTTTAAGTAGCTACTTAAGTTGCTCAAATTTGAGATCAGGATCTGCCTCAGCCAAAGAATATAGGATTACCTCATGCAGCAGTCTGAAAACTGATGCCCTAAAGGTTGGATACTATAACTTGAAGGAAGAATATCTTCATTCTTGTGGACATTTTACTTCCTGGACACTCATGCACAGAATTAGTTAGCAAATTGCTAAACTGCATCTTTTCAAGCCCTACCACTAACGGTCCAATAATCCATTAACATGTAACTGGCTGAACTCAGCCAGGGTCATGAGCATTCTGAGTGCCTTCAAGTTATATTTTTACCGTTACCTGTCTTCCTTCTTGTGATCAGTGAATTCTTGAAATCTGAGCTGACACTGCTTATTCTCTGCAACAGGAAATAAATCAGTAGAATTTTAGGCCACACACGTTTTGCTGCAAGCCTGATCTTTGATTTTACATTTTATGGTCAATAATATGGATTTCAGGAAGGTAAACAGTATCAGACATTCATTTTTTACCACAGATCTGTTGACCAAAGTAGGCACATACTAGTTGATGAATTGGTTCTTTGATTATTTAGGAGGGTGACTTTCTTTTCCTTTCTTCTCAGGTGAAATACAGAGAAAAGTATGAGAAGGAAAAAGGAAAACCTATGTTGGACTTTGAAACTCCAACATACCTTACTGCAAAGGAATCTCAGCTCATGCAGAGTGAGGTACTATTAAAATCCATACTGATAGACTAAGAAACTTTAACATTTATTTTTTTATAGTTAAACTTTCACAGTGATTTAGACAGGCAATTATACTTGCATCTTGTGCATGCTGATAGACTGAAAAATTATAGCTATATCACATTTCTTTGTATTGGTTATGAAATACTACATTTAAAATTCATTAAGCTTTCCTGTGTCACAATGAAGTGTGTATTATCTGTAATTTTTTGTCAAGAAGCTAACAGTAAATGAAGTTTAAGCAAGGCTTCAAGTCTTTAGAAGAAATGTAATATGAAATACATTTCACTTAAACTTTGGCAGTACGAGTACAGTATGTGTGTTGGTTATCATAGTCCACAGAAAGTACCCTGGTTATTCTTTTCACCTCAGAACTCTATTTTTGAGAAACCCATTTATTTCTTGTTTGTCTCTACTGTCATAATGTTCTTCACTGACTTGTCATTATATTTCCTCAAGCAGTTCTCTTCTGTTTGTTTGAAGTATAATCTTGTTCTGTCACAGATGAAGGCTTATACATGCAGAAAAACAGTTGTATAAGGCCATTAGTCATTATGTTTGAGTGATTCCATTAAATGTTTGCTCTGCATATACACATAAGTAGAAAAAGAGAAAAAGAAAAAGGAAAGGTCAAGTCATAGTTCCATTGAAAGTAATGAGCTGTTTCATGGGCTTTAGTAGAAACAGGATTTATTGCTTTAGGTGCCCATGGCGCTGACTGTAGCAGATTGTCATTGTGACATCTGTACCAAACCACTGCTCCATCCTCCCAGTAGTTTTTCACATAATTAAAAATAATGTAATAAATATTTGTTATTTTGCTTTTTTTCTTCTTACTCTCATTAGAAAGAATATAAGAAGGACTTTGAAGAGTCCATTAAGGGCAGAAACCTTACTGGCTTGGAAATTACACCATCCTTATTACATGTCAAATATGCAACCAAAATAGCAAGCGAGGTAGGAGTTATTCTGTGCTTATTTTCTTTTGACAAGTTAAATAATTCCACTAAGTATTCTCAGCAGCATTTCTTATTCACTACTTTCTTTTTCCTAACTAGTCACATTAAGTATGTCTACATATATTTTGTGCTGTGATCTAATTTGGCGTGAACATTTATCTCATTGTTCGTTAACTGTATTCATATTTACTATGTCCCTTTCTGACACTCTTCAGCCTAACTGATCCATAGCGGGGTGTATATATGTGTGCCTTTGCAATTTATTTTGAATAACAATTACTATATTCTGTTGCAGTTGTTCTTATATAATCCTATAGCATATTCTTTGTTGTTTTAAAAACCACTTTCTTCTTTTGGAGCTTTTGGAATTTTTTTTTTTTTATTAATGTTTGCAACAAAGTTGTAGAGTGTGGAGCTCTATCATAGTCTGGCTTTGCAGTTTTCATTTTTTTTCTTCTGCAGAAAGAGTACAGGAAGGATCTGGAGGAAGGTGTCAAAGGTAAAGGACTAACGGCTTTAGAGGAGACTCCAGACATGTTAAGAGCGAAGAATGCAACTCAAATCCTGAATGAGGTGTGTCAAAAGCTATTTGGAAAATACCTGAGTGGATTTAACAGCCTCCACCTGATCAATGTTTATAATTGTTATGTTTATCAACTGTATAACACTAGTATGAACTTTGTCATTCCCTAGAAACTCTTGAGAGAAAAAAAGAATGTGTATGAGTGAGGATAAAACTGGGAGCCTGAACTTTTAAGTGAGCTCTTTTCTGGCTTTGCAATTACTGTCAGGAATATAGGTGGGAAACAGGTGCTGTGATCAATAGTCAGATCAGTCAAGGGATAGACTAAACCAGCATTGTGATGCAGCGGGGCTAAGCGTAGGAACCAGAGGCATCAGTTCTGTAAACTAGGCATCTGAGGTCAGGAGCAGTGAGCAAGCATGAGGAAACAAGAAGCAAAGTGAGAGATCAGGAAGGGACTACAGTGAGGGAACCATACTGGCATACTGCTGGTCTGGGAGATGTGCTGTGCAGCAAAGAGCTCTTTTTGAATGGGGTGAGTCAGAAACTCCAGCCATGCTCATGAAGAGTTGCCCCTGCCCAGGACTGATGCCCAGTTGGCAACTGCAGGGCTGATGGCTGAGGCAGTCTTCCCCACTTTGCCGGAGAGAGGTGGCCAGCAGACAGTCAGGATGCAAACCTAACAGCTACTTTAGTTACATGGTGGACTGGTATAATAAATATTTCATAGTGATTGTTTTCATAGGGTAAGATTAGCTCAAATTTTAAGAGCCTTAAGATCATCAGGCTGAAAGCTGGAAAAAGTAACTTTTTAGTGTTACTTAAGATTTTGTTTCTTAACGAAATGCTCTTAAGATAAGCATCCTTACTGACCAGAGCATTTTGTACTTAGTAGCGCTGAGTTTTGAGTTATTCAAAGAGCCTATATTTTATTACCAGGTTATTACAGACATATTCCGCTAAGTTCAGCAGAGTTGGCATAGAGAGATAAGAATTACACCAACCTATACAAAATAAATCTTTTAGGCCTTAGTGGAAGACCTCTTCCACTAGGGAAGAGTGGCTCCTGCAGCACTGAGATTTTAGGGAGGGTATTCATTCTAAAGGACCCAAAACGTCACAGAGCATCCCGACACCTTGCATTTTTTGGAAACACTCAGTGTGAAACGTCTGTGACCACTCTTCACTACCGCATGCATTTCATACACTGCTCGCTGTCTGTTGCTTCTCTTCTGTACAAGTTACTGTTTTGCACCGATCACTGATCACCTAAAGAAACTTACACTTTGAGATTACTGGTGTGAGAAGGAAGAGTGACCTTAATACAGCTGGCCTGTAGTGTGCTCCATTTACTGCTGGAGTAGGGCTGTTTGTTCTCAAGATGTAAGTCATAGAGTACACCCTTTAATTACATAATTTGTGTGTTTAATTGTGAGTTTTCATTAGCGGTATTCCTATTTTATGGTGTGGTCATGAAACTGTCTGAAGTTGCTAAAGGTATTGCATTCACATTGACAAAGTATCTATTTACTGTCTTAATCTGCAGAAAGAGTACAAAAAAGCCTTGGAATTAGAAATCAGAGGAAAAGGTCTGACAGAACTGGCTTTGGAGACACCAGATTTTGTGAGAGCAAAGAATGCCACTGACATTGCCAGCCAGGTCTGTGTGAATATCTCATACATCACATCTGATGTCTTCTTTAAAGGAAAATTTATTAACAGGTTTTTTTCTGATTAAACCAAATGAAAATTGTTGTCAAGATATGATTAAGACACCTAAATGTGAGCTTTCCCCAACAGATCAAATACAAACAATTGGCAGAAATGGAGAAAGCCAACTACACCAGTGTTGTCGATACTCCAGAGATTATTCATGCCCAGCAGGTCAAGAACCTTTCGAGCCAGGTATCTTGAGTGAAGCAATTTAATCATTGTTCATGTGGGAACCTCGAGTGGATACTAATTTGGAGCACCTAAATAACTACCTGTCACAACAGTCAGGAAGTACACCAGAAAAACAAATTTCTCTAGAGCTGTGATGTGGCAGTTCTTACTCTGCAATTCCACTTCAGTATTGAAATTGATTTATTTTAAGACTGTATAAAATGAAGCAATAATTTCTATTGCTTTTGCAATACTAAAGCTAATTTTGTTCTAAGTAGATTTAGCTTAATTTTCTTACTCCTTAATAACCTAATGTTTAAAATAAATCTTATGTGGAGGCATAATCTGAATTTGTATCAGACACAGAAGTAGTCGCATTTCCATAAAGATGGGCGTTACGGAACAATAGGTAATGCCAGATTGTTTATTACTGCTTTTGTATTAATGGAATATACTTTGTATTTTCTATCAGAAAAAGTACAAGGAAGATGCAGAAAGGACCATGCCATACTATGTGCCTGTAGCAGACACACCAGAAATGCAGAGAGTCCGTGAGAATCAAAAGAACTTTAGCACAGTAAGTATACAAATAATAATTACTGTTACTGTCAACTGATAAAAAATGTTCAGCTTTTTTTCATTCAATAAGGTCCTGCTATCACACTCTAATCCCAACTAGGCTGCCTTTATATTCTCAGGGATCTTCAGTTAGAGGGTCCACTGTGCGTGCAGCAGCCCACTTTGTGCATTACACAGGGAACCAAAATGATTCCGTAATTTTCTTGATGAAAACTGTCTGCTGCAGTTCTTTGACAGTGCCTTTGCAAGCAATAGAGAGTTATACTGACAGAAGTTGTCTGCTGTTGTCCATGGGACTACCTGCAAGGCTGTATGGTCAGTAACAGAACTCTACAGTCTGACTTGAAATCTTTAACTTTCATTGTTGAGACTTAATTGCTTTAGATACAGTCTGGCAGCTTTCAAGATTTTTCTGTGAATCTAGTTAAGGATCTCCTATTGCTAATTTAAATGAGAATACTTGTAACTGTGCTACCTCTTTATATCACTAATGGTGGTTTTAAAATGACCTCCTTATAAGGTGTACTTGAAAATATTTTTTTTTCTCATCTTCAAAGAAAACTCTGTGAGTAAATTTTTATGGTATAGAGTCAACATTTGACATTTTACTTTAACTTTTTCAACAGCTTCAGTATCAGTGGGACCTACAGAACAGTAAAGGAAAAGTTACAGTGGTACAAGACACACCAGAAATGCTGCGTGTGAAAGAAAACCAGAAGAATTTCAGCTCGGTATAGTTATTTTCTGGTTTCAGTTCTCATTCCAAAAAATGCAGTTTAATATGTTTAATAAAATAACTATTTTTGGTTCTTATCTTACAGGTACTTATGCTCTTGATCTGCTTAAATGCGTACAGGAACTTTTTCAAACAAAACTAATTTTATTCCAAGTAGATTTAGCTGGGTGTTGCTACCCCTTTTATCTACTGTCTTTTGTGGAGTGCCCTGATTGCACTCTTTCACATAACATAGCTGTGATATAGTTAAACAATCAATCCTGTACTTAAATTGATATTGCTAGTATCCACCTTTCTTTTGTCCTGTTGCCATCTAAGTAGTGTATTCTTGTTGTGTTGCAACTGTCTTCTTCAGTGAAAAGTGCACCATTTGCCTGATTTGTTTCACATTTCATGTGTTACCATGAAGTGCCTAAAGTCTGCTGTATCATTTTGCCACTAGCACCATTAGCATAGTAACCAAGTGGAAGACATTTGTGTAAAACATAATGAAACAAAACAGACCGAAAGGAACAAGTTAGAAGAAATCCTAGTCTTCAGTCCTAAAATTAGCCTACAAATGTTTTGACATTCGACTTAAAATGCATTACTATAAATATAAATGATCAGCCCCTTTTTTGCACAAATGGCACTCATGTAGTAGCACAGACTGCAGATAGCCAATAAGGCAGTGACTGGAGCTAATCCTCCAAGTTGGCTTTCAGCCTGCACTGTTGTGTACAAATCCCCGTCATGAGCCTGTATTCACTCTCTAGGAAAAATAATGTTGTGTTTTGTATGCTTAACCTTGTTGTCTTCATTCTAAATGGTAAGATTTTATATAAAGAAGATATTGGAACTGGAACTACTATTGAAAAGACACCAGAGATGCAGAGAGTTAAACGAACCCAGGATGCAATTAGCTCGGTACAAAAGAATTGATCTTTAATACTCTACCAGTGCTAATTTAACTTGAAATAACATATTTTTCCTCCTCTCATTTCTTTAAATGTTGCTAACAGTGGCTTGGCAATAATCCATCCAGCTAAGGGTTACTTTCTAAAAGTAAGCCTGTTCTCGTTACTTAAACAGTAATCTTTCTAACGATTAACATTCAATTGTTTACTTACAGTCCATTTCTAAAACATAAAAGTTCTTGCCATCATTTTAATCTCATCCCAATCCCTGTTTATTTAGCACAGAGAATCATTTAGGTTGGAAAGGTTGTCTTGAGATCATCTACTCCAACTCTGTTGCTCAAGCAGGATTAGCTAGAGCAGGTGTCCTAGGACCACGTCCAGTCGAGTTCTGAGTATCTCAAAGGATGGGGACTCCACAACATCCCTGGGCAACCTGTTCCCATGTCTGACCACCCTCACAGTACAAAAGTGTTTTCCTGTGTTCAGATTTAATTTTCTGTTTTTTTAATATGTGGCCATTACTTCTTGTCCTGTCACTGAGCGCTACTGAGAAGAGTAGCTCCCTCCTCTTCAATTACTTCTCACTGGGTAATACACGTTGATAAGTTCCCCCCGAGCCTACTCTTCTCAAGGCTGAAGAGTCCCAGCTCTCTAAGCCTCTTCTCGTATCAAAGATGCTCCTGTCTCTTACTCATCTTTGTGGCCCTGCACTGGACTTGCTCCAGTAAGCCTGTATCTTTCTTGTACTGGTGAGCCCAGAAATGGACACAGAACTACAGATGTGGCCTCACCAGTGCTGAGTAGAGGGCAAGGATCACCTCCCTTGACCTGCTGGCAATGCCCTTCTTCATGCAGTCGAGGATGTTGTTGGCTGCCTTTGTCACGAGGGTGCATTGCTGGCTCATGGTAAGCTTGTTGTCTGCCAGGTCCCCAAGGTCCTTCTCTGCAGAGCTGCTTCCCAGGCATGCAGCCCCCAACATGCACTGGTGCCTGGGGCTATTCCTCCCCAGGTGCAGGACTTTGCATTTCCTCCAGCTGAACTTCAGGAGATACTTCTCAGCCCATTTCTCCAGCCTGTCGAGGTCCCTCTGGGTGGCAGCATGACCCTTGGGTGCATCAGCCAATCCTCCCAGCTGTGTGTCACCTGCAAACTTGCTGAGGGTGCACTCTGTCCTGGCATCCAGGTCACTAGTGAGGATGTTAAACAGTATTGGCCCCAGTATGGCCCCCTGGGGTCCCCCACTGCTGACTTCCCTCCAACTGCCCCTCGTGCCACTGATCAAAATGCTCTGGGCCCTGCCGTTTAGCTGGTTTTCGGTCCACGTCACTGTGCACTTACCTAACCCGTGCTTTGTCAGCTTGTCTGTAAGGACGGCAGGGCAACAGTGTCAAAAGCCTTACTAAAGCATGTCTCGTAAAGTTTTTATATTACATACAAAATTGTAACACTCTAAAATTGGAATAATTGTATTACTTTTCTTATGAAACTTGTAAATTTTTTTCATGCTTTTTTGAATGCTGACATCATTTGAGTTTAAAAGATACTAACATTTCAGCCAATTTGTTTCATGCATAGTATGTTAAATATGTTCTTGTGAAATGCTATTCTTTCTTTTGTTATGCTGAAGTAGAAATGCAAATAGCACTGTGGGTGTTAAAATGTTGTGTGATGACTCTCACCTTTGTTGAATATGACAGATTTTTACAAATCAAAAATTCTTCTTTCATTGGTAGAAAGACCAAATGGTATCGGGTTCAAAGGTTATTTACACTTGTTTTTTGAAAACCCTTTCAGTAAAGTGCCATTCACAGTGACATCTCATCAACAGCTAAAGTTATCTTCTAACAGATTGCTTGTAAAGATGATGGGAATACTTTAACAGCAGCTCTCTGCTCTTGTTAAAGCCGATCAGGTCTTTAAAATTTTCAGTCTCTTCAAGGTCAGGATAATGCTCTTTATGTATCCACATACGAATCTAGGTGCCTATTTCACAGTAGGGTAAGATTTTTAGAAATTACTTTAAATTCTTAATATCACATTTTTTTGGAACTCAGTGTAAGAAACCTTGAAATGGTTCAGTTGTTATAAATCAGGGGGCTTGTTCTTGCTGAAATTAAACTCCTGGGAGATGTTAGATACCCAAATTTTAAGCTTCAGTTGAAAAATTCTGGCTCAAACAAGTCTCTGCTTTTTTACCCTGAGCTGAGTTATTGTTAAACTGCTTTGTAGAAGTGTGGCAGAGTTAGCTATCAGATAACTCTAGTAGAAGGTTCCTTGATGATTTCCTTCTATCAGAATACATTTAGTACCTGAGATTTGAATGAGTTTCTAAAGCATAAAGGACCTATGTTTCTTTATTCATGTAACTTCTTACGTATACCTGCGTCAGCTGTGCTTTAATCTAAGTCCTTTTACTTTTTTCTGATGTCTGCATCTTTGTAGATTAAGTACAAGGAGAGTATTGGAAAAGGAACTCCAATTCCTGATCTCCCAGAAGTGAAGCGTGTCAAGGAGACACAGAAGCACATCAGTTCGGTAATGAATGATATTTCCTACTGACCTATATACTCATGCAGAGCTCAAGCTCTAAACTTTGGTAGTGTTTCTGGGTATTTTTTGTTGAAAAGAGAACAGATCTCTTAAACCCCTATATTCATCGGGAGGAAATTCAAATATCTGAATTTTGCAGACATCATTAGTGTCAGCCACTTCCCTCTATTACTTCTGTGATCTTTTCTAAATGCAGAACTAGAAACAAAAAATACCCCGATGAAGACTTACAATTAGCCTGAAGAAAATGGATCAGCTAGAGAGAACTTTGTGGAAAAAAATAATTGGAGCCTTTTTTGTAGTCACAAAACCTAGTGACGATTATAAGTGGAAACAGTACCTGGCTCTTCCCATCCCTAGTTACGTATAGATTTTAGTAACGACAACGTGCTCTCCTGATTTTTGAGCCCCTACTGCTTTACTTTGATCTCTGCATACGGAATTGAGGCAGAATACGGTGTGGTTATTACTGGTACCTCCGAGGTTTGCTATACAATGCAGAGGAGCAGTGACACTCATATAATGAGTATCTCACGATTTTCCATTCCTGATTTTATAATTACCGTTTCCTTTTTGAGCTGTTTATGATACTGATGTTTTTTACAGCTCACTTTTGCGCAATTTATTTTTTCAAATTATTCTTCATTTTTTCTTTTACATAATTTGTTTTCCCTTGCTGTGAGTGCTCTAGTTTTGTATTTTTTCATTGTTTCAATGACATCAAGCAGTGAATTTTTTTTTGTTAGCTCTTTTTGTTGCAAGCATTTTACTGGTTGCAAGAAGAACCATTAGAGCATTTGTAATGTATTTCTGCATGATTAGGTTTTAAACCAATCCAGGCATCTCCTATGCAACTCCTTTCATGAAAAATGCAATTTTTGAAATCAAACAATTAGAGCTCAAGTTAAATCTAATACTATGAGAGCTAAAACTCAATTATTTTTCTTACTAGAGTCTTAAAGTAAAATAGTGGTGTTCCAAACAAATAGTCACAGAGATCAAAATGAAATGAAGCCCAAGACTAAGTATTCTCATATGGAACATGTCTATAAAAGGTTCAGCTGCTTGTTAACACCATAAAAAACAAAGACCTCCAGAAGTGCTGACTGCCTGAAAAGTAATACTATTGCATTTCCTAAACTAAGATTAAAAGCAGATCATACCTACCTTTCATGCCAGGTCAGCAGATAGTTAAACTTGTGTCCTACTCTAATGAAGTATTCCATTGACTTCAATGTGTTCAGGCACCTCGACATAGGCATTTAAGTACTTTGCTGAGCTGGTGACTGTACTTAAAAAGATGCACACTGAGTAAATAAATTGTGCACATATTTACATATAATCCCAGATTATATCTAGCTATAAACCAAATGTACTCTAGTTGTGGAAGGAATATGATCTTCTCACCTTGCTGGGTGCTTGTGTTCTGCAGGTCTTGTACAAAGAGGACCTAGGGACAGGTATCCCAACACCTGTCACTCCAGAAATAGAGAGAGTCAAACGCAATCAAGAACACATTAGCTCGGTATTTTAAAAAAAAAAAAAATTATAACAATTTTTTTTTGTGTAACATCTTAACATATAATCTGTTTTTCTTCAGTGGTTTAGAATCTCACCCTGCTCCTGTCTTTTCCCTGGCAATATTTTTAACTCTTTTATATTGCACCTGTTTGTGCTTTAACTTTTTTTGGTGATTTACAACTTTACATGCATTTCTTTCAAGAACCAAAACTGGAAGTAAGCTGTACATTAACATAGTGTTTCCCTCCATATTTGTTTTACCTTAACCCTTTATCTTCTACTATCTGTAGTTATGTATTTACAGAATAATCAACCATCAGCCCCTTCCTTAATATTTGCCTCTAGAACAAGTGTGAAATTAATGAAAAAGCTATCTTAACGCTAAACGTAACTCACTAAATAGTCAGATTTATGATTTTGCCTGTGTTGAGTGCTTTTTTTGTGGAAACTTTCTCGTACCTCACAGGTGTTATACAAAGAGGGCTTAGGGACTGGCATCCCAACACCGGTTACTCCAGAGATGGAGAGAGTCAAACGCAATCAAGAGAACATTAGCTCGGTATTGCTAAATAAAACAAAAACTACCATTTCAAATGCAAATCAAATCCCTTTAACTCCTCCATATTACATTTTTCTTTCAGTTCTTTGTTGCACTTTGAACAACCCTTTCTTAATCAAATCACTAAAACCCTGTCAGTATCCTTATATTTTAATTTTTCACTGCAACTTAATCATCATTAAATCTTTCCAGCTGTGAAATTTTAACCTCATTTACTTAAATCAGTTGAGCAGTACCTCATTTTTCTTCCCAATGAAATAGTAGTAGTCTGAGTGATGTCACTCTCCTCCTCAATAACAAAGTCGATCCTTCTAACAGTCTTCAGACTCACCACACTGGTTGCACTGCAAATGAGAAATGAACTCTTTAACACTTCCTGAAACAAACCAATCTAATGCAACTGGCGTGTGTTGTCTCTTTTTTGTTTTTTGCTGTGTTGGATGCTTTCTTATCTCCTACAGGTCTTTGTAAGAAAACCTGGGTGGCATCCCTGTATCACTGCAATATGAAACAATGATGTATATTGCATATATAATGAAAAATTACTGCAGTAATGAATTTCTATCCAGATTGTTTCCACCCCTAACACATTCCAGTCAAACGACCATTATGTCATAATTTTGTTCTCTATTTCTGTTTTAATTAGAGCAGTTGAGGACTGATTCTGACTCACTCTGACCCAGTTCAGACATGACCGATAGAAATTCAGTCCTGCCTTGAGATTAATAGTACAGTTCTGAGAAGCCACTGTTGTTAAACTTTTTTTGCTACATTTAATTGTGTCTGAGGTCATCACGGCTCTCTCTTAGGCTGGTGAGCCTGTTTAGAAATCTGAGAGGCAAAGCTGCTCGTTCAAGATCTTTTGTTTGAGTAAGGAGACGCCTTTGGGCAAAAAGACATAAATGCAAGAGTTTTCAGGTAACATGGCTCAAGCTATGCTTTGCACAGAACACCCTTGCAGTTCTTGCTGGCATTATTTGTATGCACCCAGGTGACATGGCAACAAACCTCGTAGTAATATTACCTGATTATTTTCATTGATTTTTTTTTTTTGCTAGCCTTTGAAGAAGGCTGACAAAACTCTAGTTTTCATACTTGGAAGTTTCACTGTATTAAATTACTTGTCTTCTCTCTCTCTCCTCCCTGTCCTCCTCTTTTTCCTTTCCTTTCCTTTTTTTTTTTTTTTTTTTTTTTTTTTTTTTTTTTTTTTTTTTTTTGTAATACTTTCCTGTTGCCACACAGGTGTTGTACAAAGAGGGGCTGGGGATTGGAACCCCAGTACCTGTAACTCCTGAGATGGAGAGGGTCAAACGCAATCAAGAAAACTTTAGCTCGGTATTTTTTTTTTAATTTTAGATTAAAAGTTCCCTATAACTATTTAACACTTGTAAATTTTCTACTCTCTCTAATTAACTTATAAACATAGAAACATCCCCTTTCTGCTATAAAAATTTTTAGTCATTGTTAGTTGCATTTTATGTACTCGTTTTTTAAAAGATTTTTTTAATAATCATAACACTTAATGCTTCCTGTCCTTTAATTTTTAAAGCTTTTTTTTTGTGAAGCTTAAGGTATTTCACATTTTTAAAAAACACTGGGGTTTTTATTTGCTTAATACCATTCCTCTAATGCTATTCTGCTGAAGCATATCTAAGAATTAGGACGCAGTATTTCTAACTGTCAGAAGACTTCCTCTGAATTTATCACAATTGTTAACTGGCTTATAGTTCCTAATTTTTTCTGCTTTCTAGTAGATTTAGTAGGCATAAAAATTATATGTGTTACCTCCATCAAATGCAGGGGGTTTTTTTTGTTCTTAACTTTTTTAAACTCCCATGTTACGATATAGGTGTTGTACAAAGAGGATCTGGGGACAGGAACCCCAACACCTGTCACTCCTGAGATTGAAAGAGTCAAACGCAATCAAGAAAACTTTAGCTCGGTATTTTTTTCAATTTGAAAGTGCTGTTTCCCTTTTAATCTATTTTAAAATCATTTTAACACCAAAACAATACTCTTGTATTTCCCTATAATCAATTTACACAAAAAAGAATATCCTGTTCCCCACGTTTTGGCATTTTTGCCTCCATAATTGTTACTTACTTTGTTTTGATTAGATCATCTTACTAATGATAACTTTTAGATTCTGTGTTTCCATCTTTCTTTTGACTCTGAACATATTTTTTTCTTCTTTATTATCTGCTTTTCCTTTTGTTAATCATGTCAGCCCTTGGTTGTTTTTTTCCCTGGATTTACCACCTACAAAAACTAAACTCTGCCTGATACAAATCTGTGGAAGTCAGCTCAGTGTAACAGTGCTCTGATACCTGCCAGTGTAACCTGCTGTGATGTTTATGAAATGGGTAAATGAAACAGGATTGATTTCTTTATTCCTTCTGCGTTATATTTGATGCCTTCTTCCTTTAGGAGGTCTTTAATATTGTTCCACAGAGACAGTGGCCCAAATCTCCAGCTGGTGTAAACTGCTCTCGATATGTTGGTAGGACAGGTTTGCAGGGCAAAAAAATTAGTAGCATTAGGATGTTTCTCAGGGTGAGGAAAGCGTCACGTAAGATAGGAGGGCACTAGTAATTATAATTTCTCAGGTACCATTTTCACACATACACCTTTATTGTGGTCATGTCTCTGCGTCCTTCCTGTAATAAGCAAGCTAGATTCTTTGGTGATAAACTCTGGACAACAGGTAGTGTTTCACTCAGGGAATGGGTGACTCTGCGTAGAGGTGGGCGTATACAGAAAAACTTTTAGGAAGGCACATTAGGACCTGGTCCTCCAATCACTCAAGTACAGTCAGGAAAATGTTTACCTCACTGCTGGTGAAAAGACAATAATATACTTCATTACAATTGATATAAGACTGTAATCTTCTCAATATGCACCAGTTGTAAATGTCCACCTTGAGAAGCACTTCAGCAAGTCAGGAAGGTGTTCTAGCATTCTGGTAGAAGTCATACCAGTGTATTAGTATTTAACTCAGGCTTCGGAGTGTTAAACTAGTTTTTTATTTTTCTGGGTTTTTTAAATCCCTATGTTTATTCAGGGCATCTCAGAAAAACATCTCACATGTTCTGCGTATTCTCTCAGCAAACAGACTGTTGCTGTTGTTGGCTTGTTCCTTTTTCTTTTCTTAATACAGCTGTGTTACCCCACAGGTGTTGTACAGAGAGGATCTGGGGACAGGAACCCCAATACCTGTCACTCCTGAGATTGAAAGAGTCAAACGCAATCAAGAAAACTTTAGCTCGGTATTTTTTCATTTGAAAAAACTGAAAATTCCCTTTTAAACTATTTTAAAATACTTCTAACACACACATACACAAAAAATATTCACGTTCCCCTATAATCAACTTACACAAAAAATAATATCCTGGTCCCTCTGAG
>VZTL01033931.1:0-23290 GCA_013400535.1 Scopus umbretta | reverse complement strand
GTCCTGCAGCACTATTTTTCACTGGTTTTAAGATTTTACGACTTATTAGAGAAGACAGTATAATTACAACTTCGGCTGAGATGTAGTTATAAAATCAACTTATGGTAATTGAGTACAGACACTATAGCAAGAGGTATATCATTCTTAAGTAAATATTGTAGCAGTAGAGGGGCTTTGAGAAGCATTAAATTTCACTGAAAGGCAGGAATCTTAAAATTTAAAAAGCAATAACAATCCTAAAAAAGTAGCAGTAACAGCAACAATATGGCGATTAAAAACAGTAATTATTTGTCTGGAAAGTCTGTCTAAAAGCCCTAGGAATGAAATATAACTAACCTTTTTTTGTTGCTTCTGTATGCAGAAAAGAAAGATGGTATTTCCTCAGAGACCTGAAAATCCAACTTTATTTTTGTAGGTGTTTTTTAATGGGGTAGTTGTCTACATGTTAGTCTTCATACTGCTGCTTACATGAGCGCTCGATCATGTCCACAAATCAGGTGAAGTGTCTAGAAATCTCTCCCAAATTAATTGTGCAGGAAAAACTGCAATACTAAAAATGGAGGCGTCTTCAAAACCTTGGCCTGTGATGTCAGAAGCAAGGCTGGTAGATTTTTTTTTTCCCCTGAGGAAGTTACATATGGCAACTATATTTCATGTGTTGGTCATTAATTTCAAGGAGCGCAGTGGGAATATTTTGCCAGTGTTTTACTAAAATCACTTTGCATTACATTCTTCACAAATTAGCCCTCTGCAGAGCTCTGAGCATGTCTTCCCTGAGCTGGGGCAGAAATTTAAAAACCAGTGTCTGACCTTTGCATCACTTTTAAATGACTACGTAATAAGCTGCAGTGAGATACATGGATTTATTTTCACCTCTGGATTCTGAAGAATATCATAAAACATTCAAGCTTTTGCTCTTTTAGTTTTATGTCGCCATCAGACTTAGCTCAGAATTATTTCCTTGTATAAATCCTTCCCATTCTCTGTATCACCTTTCAGTGAGGACTTCCGTGGTCTAGCAAGCCATATGTCAACACTTATCACTATCCATTGGTCTGATGCTTTATTTTTAAGGCTGTTTTGACAGGTCACTTCTCTGACTATCTGCACTTTTGTCCTTCCCAAAGCATGGGCTGTGGTTACAGTGTCATAATGAGTAACACAGAAGGATTTCCATCCCAAGACTTTGTTGACATTGTAAAAAAATATCTTTCCAGTGGTTTGATCCTTTTGTAAATCACCCTAAACCCACTTGCTTGTCCACGGTTGTATTTTTGCCTGCTAAATACACAGTTTCGATGAACTAAGAAACAGTGGACCACAGAAGGAGCAATTGTGTTACTCCCCTTTTGCTGTGTCCACAAGAGACATCTGAATGGGACTGATGAAGCAAAAACAAAACAAGAGTCGTCTGAGTACTCATTAGCAAATTCTATAGACTCTGTGCTCACTTTCTCCCATGCACATGTCAACGTGTGCAACGTACGTCAACGTTTTCTTTTGCAAAGCATGTCACTATATCTGCAGCCCACCTTTGGGCCTCACAAATAGCTCTTTTCCACCACTGCAGGATGGCCTCTGCCACGTTCAATGGCTACTGTGCAGCTTGGGAAGGTTTTTCCTCCGTCTCTCTACTCCATGTGCTTTGGCCCTGTTCTAATTTTTGTCCTGCCACTATCAGCTCCTCTTTCACTACATCTTCCTTTGCCTGTTACTCATTGCATTACCTTCATTCCTGTCTTTCACCCTGCTCTCTGTCACTCTCCTAAAAAGTCCTTGGATGCTCTTGTGTCTCCTTACCCACCTGCCATCTTCCTTGTTTCATGTTCTGCCATACTGCTTCTGGGAAGAATTTGCAGGCACGTAAACCCAAATCCTGCAGCTTGGCATCTGTAGAGGGTTGAGCCAAGGAGGCTGTGTTGCATCTCCCTGGAAGTTTGGGGGCTCAGTGAGGGCAAGACTCTGGTCTGGGCAGCTTGGGCACATTCACCAGGGCTGGGGTGCAGAGCACATAGATGCGGAGACACCTCTGCTTTGACATGAACCTGCACTGCCTGGAAGTCATACTGTTGTGTGTCCGTTATGCTCTGAGGGATGCAACCACAGCTAACATCTATCTACATGCATCCATGTAGACTGACTACTGGCTTATGTTCATTCTTAGTATTATCCTAAATGAAGAGTTCACCTTTTCTAGATGTCCTCCAAAAGTGCTGAAGAGAGACAGTTCCCTAGGCCAATGTGATTTGGCCAGCCTAAAGCTTACTGCAGGTGCTTCTCTCTAGGGACAAAAATGAACCCTCCAGAGATGCCTCTAACACCGCAAGGGTCTAACACCACAAGGGGCAAAGCCAGACTGGCCTGTCCTAGAACATGCATGAGGTCACTCAAGATGGAGATAATCCATCTTGATATTAGCAGTGAAGACAAGCAGATGGCTTTCTCACCTTACCTCCTCAGGGATGAACCAAATACCTCAAAACACAACTCTCACTGCCCAGCCAAACAAAAAACTAACCTGGAGAGTAATATGACTTATTGTTACTTTATTAACAACGTGGCTTACAATTGTTTCAAGTAAAAAGGGGATTTATTTAATTTTGAATAAAAATTAAAATATAACTCTGAATATAGATTTTCACTTATTTACATGAAAACATATATACAGAATAGAATCTTACAGCAAACAAACAACATGCCCTTTGCCCTGTGAACTTTAAAAAGTAAAAACACCAGCATTGATTGATTTATATGTATATATATACACATACACACACACACACACACATATATACATATATATACATACATATATATTTGTAACACACCAAAGCTCTTATACACACAAAGTTTGAATCAAATCTTCAGTACAAACTGGAATGCAAAACAATTCAAAGGCTTCCAACGTGCATCACCACGAATGGACCATAACTGCTGGTTGTGGAGCTAATTTCTGTTGTTCCGTAAGAGACAGGAGGGTTTAAGTGCTTGCCTTGTCCTACCATGGTACATGAGAAGATTCAACTCCCTTCAAAGCCTGCACTTGAGACTTTGACCTCTGTTGGACCATACTGCGGCAAATTCCTGGCTGTACTTGACATCCCTGCCTGTGTACATGAAAATGTCATGATACCATTCCCCAGGTGAGTGTTTTCTAGCAAGCAGGTCCAAGATGAAGGATGCTGGAAAAACTGCATGTGTCAGCACATCCTGACCAGGTTTGGTGTAACATGGCTTGGGAAGTTTAATGCATACATTTATAAGCAGATATGACGTCCATAATCACTGGTGAGACTGGAGCAGCAACAAGCAGGTGGGGTGACTTGGGAATGATCATTTTTGTCTTGTCACATCGCAACACAGAACGGAGTGTTTTGTAGACCCACAACCTGAACTCAGGGCCATGTCACCTTTTTCTACGGGAAAGAGCTCAAGTTTTAGCCCCTGACATTTCCTATGGAGGTCTGAAAGGTGCAAGAGAAGGTTCTTCAGCCCCCAAACCCAGAAGATGCACAGGAGTTGGGTACAAGGAAGAAAGACTGATTTCCAGCCAAGGATCCTAGAGCTACCTCAGCCAAATCAAAACAAAATATGAACCTTTCAGCATTGTAGCTCTGAGTGTATTGCCAGCTTCTTTCCTTCCTCTCACCTGGCCCCTGTTGGGGCTTAAAGCATCTTTGGTGCGGAAAAGACTCAGAGAAGCCTTTTAGGAATAATGCTCATGGACCAGCTGTGCTTCCCTGTTGTGAGAGGTCCCCCTCCACAAAGATATCTCAAGCCTAGAACTCAAACCTCTCTCCTTCCCTGAAACTCTCCCTCCCCTCTCCCACATCCTTGGCAGTCATCAAGACCAAGAGTATCTGTGGATAGGTAGCCACACAGCAATTGACCTGCTGCATCAGGCTACTTGGGCTACGTGACCTATCCAGCAATAGCATCATTGGAAACATTTGTCCCTCCACAGTGAGCTGTGGGGAATATCTGCCCTGCAAGCTGCATGGATGACTCCTCCAACAAGGTGCTGAAGCAAGACATCCTTGTCTCACCTGACCTAACTGCTTGTCAACAAAATGCCCCCATGCTCTTCTATAGTGTGATGTTGGATAAAAAATGTATTTTGCTGGTACATCGTGCCATGGGCCATTACAGAAGCTGGAGTTTTGAATCATGAGAACATGAAACCTTTTTCAAGGTAAGAATTCACATGAAAGACTAAATCAAGAGAAAGGCCATGAGTATTTAAAACGATGACCCATGTTGATTTTTGTATAGTTCACGTGTCTTCTGCAAGAGAATTCCAGTGCATGGCACGAAACCACTGTAAACCCACTCTTCTTCTGCAGGACAGCTGACATTTAAAGGACTACTGGGCTGTAAAACTCTCATCTTTGATGACTGGCTCATATTCTAAATGCAGCCATTAAGATAATTTTCACTTTCTGCTGGAATATCATACCAAGAAAAAATGAGAATATAAATGCTTCTGCTCCTTTTTTTGGAGTTCATGAGCACCTAAAGACACGAGCCCTCTCCTGTTAAGTCTGGCAGATTTCAGCTGGATTTATGCCTCCTAGGGGAAGGAGGGATTTAAATTTTATGTTAATTAAATGCATATTTTTTGACTTCTAAGTGAAAGAATTTGTTGAAGACCTGGTCCCACAGTTAACACACCTGTGAGGGCCCTTCCACTAACCTCAGTTACTTCTGGATCAAATCTTGAGTAACAGATTCCCTTAGTTCTGTGTCAGCTGATATGATGAAGCGTATTATTGAGGGGAATATATACATGCACCCACGTTTTGAAAGAGTTTTTACATAAACATACTGTATAAAACTTCTCCAAAACTCACATAATTGGGAGGTGGAGTATTTGTTGAGTGTATCTGAGTCAAAAATCTACAGCCACAAGACAAAAAAATAAAATCCTACTGCTTAAGACATTGCTGATTACAGAAAATACTTCCTGGAGTAGGGAATCAGCTTCGCAATCCCAAGCAACAGAAAATAGAGCGTCGCGTATCTTAGCACCAAAATGAAGCCCTTGAGACTGTACTTAGCCACATGTAAGAAAGCTGGTTTTAATGGTGTTCAGTTGCAGCATGTTCTTCTCTTTTGGCACTTGCATTTGGAAATGGGAGGAACAGTCTGAGATCATAATTTTCCAGACACACTGCACCAGAAAAGCAGAAAGTATTTGAAGTGCCCTGATGGTACTGAGCTTCTAAAACACTGAGATGGCACTGCATCTCTGCCAAATTCAATTTTGTGCCCTTAAAAGACCAAGGCAGGCTTCTCAGGTCACAGAATGTCGATTGTGGCAACCCAACAGTGTCTGGTTTGCCTTCAAAGAGCTGAGACGGTGTTTTCTCCACACCACATGACGGGACTGCAAAAGATTGAAGGTTAAAGCCAAGGAATGGTGACTTTCCAGTTTAAGGCAAATTAGCTGTTTAGCCAGAGTGAAATATTAATGGGTTTTAGGTGTCTAACTTACTGAGAAACTTTGTAAATTTTAGCAGACATTCAAATACCTTTGACAGTATGGGTCAGGCCATCTCAGCTAGGACATATATATGCCAGATGCTTCACTAAGGACAGGGTGTGTAACCATTTGCCCTGATTTCACTGGTTACTGAGGGCACACAGCATTTCTAGGAGGTTTTCTGCACCCTGCAGGACCAAACTATCAAGGGCTATTGCATACGGTTAATATGGTGGTGTTGAAGACCTTGAAATCCTCCTCAGAGCTGAGAGGCCATCACACCTCTGAGAGGTAGAAAAAGCCAGGGTTCAGTCATCCTGACATTGAGAAAAAAAACGGGAATGTGGGTGGGAGCTGTATTTTTAAGCTGGAAAGGGAGGAAGAGCTCTGAAAACAAACAGAATTTTCCTTCAAGGTGGGAGAGGAGCATCCATGACAGCAGGAGGAAGGTATGACAACCAGCCAGGGAATCATGGATATTCCCCTAAGTTAATGCTTTAATCCAATTTCAGAGACTGGTGCTTTGGGCCTGCAGACTGGGAAATGGCTGATTATGACAAGGTAAGTGCTGAGGGGATTGGGAAGGGAGCAGGGACCTGTCCATGGATCTGTTCAACCTGACCGAGGGCAAGCTCAACAGCAGCCAGCGCAGATGAAGATGGGCAGGTACCACACACTCTTTAACTCCCCACTTTTGCTCCAGAAATGCCCATCCTTGGTCCTATGCCTAAAGAGAGGCCAATAACAAGTGCCTGCACATCCTTCTTGTGGGAGCAAAGTGGTCTGTGTGAATGTGCTGAAGTTCAGCATCCAACAGCCCAAAAGCAACAGCAGGGTTGCTCCTCAGCCCTTAGTAATGGTTCTTGGATAATCAGGAGTTCAGCACTTCACAGTGGTGGCCTTTTGTAGCTGATAACACAATAAACTTCAGGCCCAGATGCCAAATTCAGAATGGGGCGGGAAGCAGATGTGGCTTCACCAGTGTCATCTGTGTATCTGTGAAGTTGCACCAGCTCTGAATTTAACTCAGAACCAGGCTGGAGCAAAAAAAAACCAAAACCAAACAAACAAAAAACCAAAACAAACTTCCAGTGGTGTATACTTCTACATTGCAAAGTAAGTGGTATTTTACCCTAGCAAGATCGGGTTTCCAACATCTCCTTTGAAGTACATTACTCCAAAGCCTTGCTAATGTTCCAGAACTGAAATGAAGTCCAGGCAAGAGTTAGTTGTTTCTTCTGATCTCTGTTCAAACTGGAAGTGACAATCCAAGCATATTGTCCATTTAAACTATGCACAGTCCATTTTCCACTTCCTTAAGAAATTGTCTAAGAAGTTCAGTTCCAGCTTTTCTGGAAGGCAATCAGTGCAACAGACATTGGTCTCCCAATCCCCTATTTCTTCCCAACCTGCAGACTAAAAGAAATGAAAAAGTATTTACCACCCAAGGTAATTTTAGGATAAAGATTTCAGGTTATCATCTTCTCTGAAAGGACAGAGAGTGATAAATGAGATGACGCTGAAGAACAATAAATTGAAAGACAAATGGTGAGGAGAGAGAAACCTGAGGAAAAAAAAGAGCCGGCGCAAGCTAAAATTAAAACTCTTTTTTTCGTTTAATAGGTGAGTTTTAAATACCATTTAACTTCCCTGAACAATTAGTAAATACTCCCATGTGCTGGGTTCAATGCTTCACCCATCCCCTGCTTGGCCAACATCAGAGCTGGTTGCTCTCAGAGTCTGCAGCTGTCTGCTCCCCGACTGTGCCTCCATGAGTAGTTAGCTGCCATAGGAATATTTACAGTTGCAAGGTTGATGGAGAAAACAATGACATTTTTGTAATGTGTTCCAGGAAGCGTTAAATGTCTCTGACAAAGCCCAGTGGCAAGAAACTCCAAGAACATCAGAGCAGCTCAGAAGGAGGTGGATGTGGTAAGTAAAGGGTTAGTGCTGGGATGCTCTTTAGCAACCAGCCACTCTGCTTCCCTTCGTCGAAATGTCCTCATACACCAGTTCTCCTGACAGCAGTCTTTTGGGAGCTATCTGCTATTGATAGATGTTATACCAGCCATTGGAGGGACTGGGCCGAAGCAAAGAGGAGCTGGGAGAAGCACTCTCCCTGTTTTTCTCAGCTGTGCTCTTTTTGCTAGGCAAAAAACCATCCTTTTGTTTTCAGAGACAAAACAAGGAGCAACATTTTTAGGGGACCCTGAGAGGGATCCAAAGTAGTTATCAAACCAGTTGCATGGACACAGTCCACTGCTACTGTCAGTAGGAAATCCAGTCTAAAACCCAGTTTTTGAATGTCGGCACCACTACAGAACCCTATTCCTGGATTTCTGAGAAACAGAACAAAACCATTTGATGCAGACACAACTACTTTTCCCTTCAGTTGATTAAGCTTGAACAACAAGATCTTCAATACAAGTCAACAGCTGAGAACAGATCCAGTCCTGCTGATTTCCCATGTAAGAAAATTTCTGATGAAGTCTCAGGAGTTGGCAGGATCTGGCCGAGCCTGCAGCGGTTGTACCCATCACATTCCTCAGTGGCTAGAAAGTCCCCAGTGACGCATGGCAAATGGACTCAATACTTCTTTGCCTAACACATGCCTGAGGGCAGATACAGATGTAGTCCAGAATATTTATTTCCGAGGCTTTCCTTCTTTAGTCCAAGGAATTTAAGGAGGAAACTGAAGAAGAAGAAAGCAGCAGCTATAGCCTGGTGTTGGTCAGCAGGTTCTTCTGAGCACATGGCTGTCAGCAGGATTATCTGATCCAAGTTTGTTGCCACCATGTGGTAAGTACTTGAGGTGGGGGTTATCTGGCCATAAGCACTGCCTACAGATTTAGGGCTAGAAATGGTATTTCTTTTTGAAGAGGTCTTCGCTGAGTGGGCTTTGGCATCACAGCACTGTAACAGAGCTGTGTACAATTTCCAAGGTGGGTTCCCTGAGGCCAGGGAACAGGAGTCTGTTTATGGTTTGAGAACAAAAGTCTGCCAAAGTCAGTGGTTCCCTATGAAATCAGGCTAAATCTCAGCACGAACCATCCAATTCACTTTTTGCAGGAGGGATTCACTTGCACCTTAAAGTCAGAGCAAAATTCAGACTTGGTCCCAGTTTGGTTGTTGGTTTTGGGAGCATTTTACACCAATGAGATGCTGCCAACCTCTGCTCAGTTACAGCAAATTCAGGCTCAACATGTGGGACTAATGGGGTCATATATCCCAGAAAAGTAAATGGGAAATACTTCTGTAAATACAGCTGAGGCAAACCCAAGGTGTCTGACCCATTTCTTCACCCTCCCTGGTGCTTACTCTGCTGACATGAAGCGGTTTCACTGGCCAGGGTGGCACTGGGACAATCTGGAGGCTTTACGTAGACTGCGTTGAGCCGGATCCTCAGCTGGTCTAAAGCACTGTGGCGACTGCAGCCTGAAAACATCGATGCTTTTCATTCCCACCTAGCAACCAGACTCATGAAGGTGCAAATGAAACCAGCATTCACTCAACAGTCTCATCATTAAATCTGAATAGCCTTTTTTTTTTGCCCCATGGGGCTCAAAGTCAGGCCTTTAAAGTGACTTGGATTTAAGAGGAGAGCTTGACCTACGAAAGCTTTCATGCGTGTTCCTGTACGAGAATGCAGTACTGTACAGATCCCACCACAGAGACATTCAGCTTATTGTGCACAGCCAGCGCAGCTCTGGACGCATTACTGCGCACTAGGTCTTGTTGCACCCGTCAGTTCGCTGCAGCTTCGTCCGATACCGTAAAGAGACTGTGGGTTGGGTCCTCTTTTATAAATCACTCAGAAATAACAAACAGTGTATGACTGGTATAGCACTTTTTCCTTTTATAAGACTGGAGAGGCAGGAGAAAAAAAAGCCCATTGATCACTAAGATCAAATTTGCAGTAAACCCCAGGTAATGCTACAAATGATCACTTACATTTCAATATGAAAGAAGTGTGTCAGAGTTGGCTAAAAGAAATGTTCATGTCCAGAAATTGGCCTAGACAAACCACAGTAATTCAGAAATGTCCAATCCTTCTCCTTGGGAATGCATCTGCCGTCGGTACCTTTGTTTTAACAAATGACAAAACATCTGATCCGTGCTGGCCTTGCACCAGAGCGTAACGGGTTGGCCAGGCTCATGAGGACAGATGCCAGCAGTCTTTCAGTGTGCTTTACAAGTACAGAAAAATTAGTTCAATTTGTTGCTAGTTTTTTCTTGTGGTTTTTTTTTTTTTTTAACTTCCCTACAGATTAATTCCCAGTGCTTCCAATTCCACATGTTCTTGGAAAAGAAAATGGATAGGGGGAAAAAAACCTTGAACAAGTTGAAATGTTAAAAAAGAGAGGGAACAAGAAGGAGAACAGAAAGAAATGGAGAAGTGCAGTCAGTTGGCGTATTGTGCATAGAAAGCAACTTTTACTCGCTCAATCTGATGACACAGTTTGATGGCTGGACCAAGCTTCAGCTCCATGCATTCTTGCACTGTGGGCAGTGTCAGCAACAGAAGGGCTTGGCCATCGATGTCCTGGGGAGAAAAAGACAGGGAAAATGGTTTTGTTTGTGGACTCTGGGGGGCAGAAAGCGTAACCAGGTCTGGAGAAGCAAGAAGGGAAATTTGCCCCAAAAATTAAAGGCAGTTTTGCCCTCTGCCCTTTTCCCCCACTTTGATGCTGCCCATCTCCTTTCTCTGCAATACCTCACGCTTCTTCAGAAGTTGCCTAGTATGTCTTTGTAGACTCTCACCTTGCCCCCAGTTTGGGAAAAGCCTTCCAGCTACTGAAATGTTGGATCACCTTCTACAGAAACTCTGCAGGGTCTATGGAGATGTGATTAGTCCCATTTTATGACTGAGCAACTAAGGCAAGGGGGAGGCTGCAGAGAGCACACCGGGAGACACAGGAAGGAGCTGAATGGAGAAACTGAAGCCAGTCCCACTGCCAAGTCAGACCCTTCCTCCACCTCCTTTGGCCCATGATTTGCTCTGCACAGGTTTATGTCAGCCTTGCTCCCTGCCATGTCCCCTGGTCCACCCAGGACCTGCCTTGTTCCACTCCAGCTGCTGAACAACCAAGACAGAGGGGTCTGGACCACATGGAGCCCTTGCAATCTCTCATGTCCCAGAGTCACAGAATGGTATAAGCTAGAAGGGACCTCAGGAGGTCACATCCTTCCCTCAGGCATATTTATACACCAAACTCCATCAACTAGCATCCCAGACAAAAGTCATTTTATTAGGCATTTCTGTTGGCTTTATGATCCTCCTCTTAATTAAGAGCTCAAGTCCTCTTTATTCTTTAATGGACTGAGAAGCAGACAAGCAGGCTACAGAACTGCTTTTTACCCCTTAGGGAGGATCAGAGTCTAGGTGCAGAAACAGCACTGTAATTCAGAAGCAACATAAACTCCCCAGGATGGCCCTGATTAGGTAGCGTTAAACAGAAGGAGGATTTGGACACCTTAAGCACTGCTTTGATCAGGATTGTCCATGGCTCAGGTTCTTCCTCCGCTGAAGCCTGATGGCATGGCCCATTGCACCAGAGCTTCCTTGCAATCACAAGGGAAAGCTCCAGTCATCTGTGTTTGATTAAAGTCCCCATAAAACTCTTTGGCAAAGGAGAGACGGGGTTGGCTTTCAAGCCCTGGTGTTATTCCAGGCTGATTAACAAATGGTCAGAGCATGCTGCGATGCAGCATCTACAGCATCTTGCTATGGAGTGTTTCAGCCTTGCTCGAGATTTGCACTTCAACTTCTCCCAGTCAAAGCAGCTGTAGTCAGGTACACAGTTATTCATAGTGAACAATCAGAGATAGTTCAACGTGCAGTTGGCCATACCACTGACTGCCATTACCTATGGCCTAATTAACCACACTTGCTTCTTTCTAACTATGATTACTTAGTGCTGCCTTTTACTTTCAGCAGCGGCTGTTACTCATTAGCCAAGGAATGCCTGTTTCTATATAAAGTTTACACATTCACACTGACTTGAGATGAAGAGCATTGGCTGCCACTCCTGCAAACCTATGTGCTTAACGGGTAGATGTTTGGCATCTCCTAAAATTATGTCATCCAAGGGCCTGACTGGCAGATCTTCTGAGGGATGAAGACGGGAAGTAGGTGTCCACATATTTGGAGCATCTAGGTGTTGGTGTCAAAACTCAGGCAGCCAGTTTTGGGTTCAAGCAGCAGTTTTCTGCTTCCCAGGACAATATTTTAAAACAGGGTGGAACCCATGTGGCCAGAAAAGATGGCTTGCTAGGTACCAAATAACCACTGTCTGGTGGTACACTGAGGAGGTGACACCAGGATGGTGCTGTGGACCTTGGCATGAACAAGAAAGGCCTAAACCTCCTGCTTTTCACAAGCGCTCCAGCTGGGGCATTTCTGATCTCTCTGAGGATATAGCAAGGCTCTGACTCAAGTTTCCAAGGGTTTCCATGCCTTGCCAAAATTTGTGCTATAGCTTTGTCTGAGGGGATCTAAAGTCTGATCATAATCTCTTTGTCAAAGCTCGGGACCCAGCTAGCACGGTGGTATGTGCCGCTCTTTTTTGTGTGTGATGTGAATAAGCACCACGGACACAAAGAGAAGAGTTACATGAAGACCTCTACCTGCTCCTGAAATATTTTGGCAAGGGGTGCACAGTCGGTCAGTTTAATAAACCTCACGACATCAGTCACGGTCCACTCCAATGGATTACTGTCCAGGACGAGCTTCTCTTCCTCTTCTTGCTTAATTTCCTGAAAAAAAAAAAAGCTTTCAGAAAGAAAACGACCTTATGTGGAGACCCAAGGCAGGGGTGTCCTCCTCAGATGAGGAAGGCTTGGCACTGAAGGTTAATTTAGGAATAATATTGCTGTTAATTGGGAGTGAAAGTCTACGGGCATACTCACTTCTTTGACTTGCACGCACTTCTCTGCCTCGCTGTAGGTGTGGGGCTGCGGTCTCCGGCTCCGTCGGGCTCTCTCCGTGGGAGGAGGTCTGTCTGACTCAGTGCTGCTCCGTAAGGTGACCGCTCGCCGGGGCCTGGCGGAAGGGACCTCAGCGGAGGAGGTATCCGTCTGGTCATCACGGAGCTCTGAGCTGGTTTCTTCACTTCCCGTCTCATCCTCCATCACATCCGGCTCATCATCTTCGCTCTCCTGCACAAGGACCATCAGAGAGACAAGCATCCAGGCTTGGAGATTAATACAGCAGCAAATCAAAAGGCACTGGGTCAAACTGCATGCCCGTGCCCATGCCGGTCCAGGGTAACATTTATTTTAACTGAATTACCTCGTTTTCATTGCAGTGCTAAGTAGATTAGCCCTCAATTTAGATTTGTTACAAAATGTAGAAGAAAAAATACACAGTGGACAAAGCCTTTTTCTGCTTCTTACAAAAGGTCAACGGCAATAACTCATCTGGCATGAAATATTCCTCTGTTGGGCTTGCATTTCAAGCCTTGTGGCACCGCAGAGGTGCGTGAGAAGGGGAAATGGAAAATACTAAAGGGATAAAATGAAACTCAAGTTGCTTGAGATGAAATAAAATCAGAAATAGGCTTGAATTTAAACCTTAACCTTGCTTCAAATTGTCATGGGTGTCACTGGTATTGAAAGGAAGGAAATTTTGGTGCCTTTTAAAAATATCTAGATGTACAAGTGCATACTTGCACTTGATTTCTTAGCTGGCATTTCTGAAAAACCCAGGACAGATGATTTCACCCAGATTTCCCTGCTTTCAGCCAAACACCTAACTGCTGAAGGTGAAGCACAAATTTCCATTTAAAGGATATTATATCAGATTCTTGTTATTTCTGTCACACAGAGCTTGCAAGCACACACCAGATGACGGAAACTGTGTATTTTGAACTTTACATATACATAAGTGGCCCAAATGGCTTCGATGGCTTAGCTCTGATCAAAGCGCGAGCGTGCATCCAAGCCATATGCGCAGATCTTAAGTGAAAGCAATTTTAGACAAAGTTAGTTATATTGGCTGAAAGGTCAAAAAACTTGGCTAATGGTTGATTTAGGCTTAACGTGAGTTTATTTCAGTTTCAATTCCTTTGAAATGGGTATAATCAAAGGAAATGAAGCAGAACTACACCTCAGTGAGGACCAAGTCAGGGAGATGCAACCAATCAACTGAAAGCTGCCCAAAATATCCCCCTCCAGCTGAAGTAGAGGGAATTTAAGTAAATCGTTTTTATTTCACATTGCACAAAGCAGCAATCACTGACACTCAGCTGAGGAAGGGAAACCACACATGAACTTTGTCATCACTATCATGGCAAAACCAGCCAGGAACAGTCCACACAACAACTAAGTCTGCTCCATGTTGTATTTGGACATGAATCATTGCTGAAGCTGGGATCCCATCGTACCACTGAGCATACTGGAAAGACTGAGGCCTCAACAACCATATATTTGGGGCACACCCCATTCGGTTGTTTTCTAAAGCTTGTAGCACTTCTATTGTTCGATACTGTGAACGGAAAATATTATGAATGGTTAACGAAAAAATAAAAGCCTTTGAAACCATAATGGCCTGAGAGTTATTATTTACTATAGTATTTAGAGAGCTCAGAGGTGGATCAGTCCTCCTTCACTCTGCTAGATGCTGCAAAAAGCATCTAACAGGCTTGTCTGCCTGCCTACAGGCTTATAGGAAGCAAAAGTAAACAAAGATATATTAGACAGCATGTTAGCTAGAGAGCATTATGAAGGCGGAAGCAAAAACAATTTGCTAACACTGGAATGGACAAGGGTAAAAGTCCCCAAAGTGTCCCAATAAAACCAGTCGGATCTTAGAACAGAGTAGCAAGGAGGAATTCAAAATGGAAGATGGAAATGTTGGGGTTTGCTGAGAAGTCCCTTAAAAGGAAGATGCAGATAGGGGGATAAAAAAGCACCAGGAGGCTTTTGCTGATTTATCCCAGTGCAACACCCACCTCTGCAGAGCCTGCAGCATTCAGATCGACAGCTGACGACCTCCTTTTCTTCTGCACAAAGATGGATTTCCGCCTTTTTCTGCGTCTGGCTGGCTTGACGTGTCCACTTTTCATGTTGTTATTTTCCCCAATTGGCGGCTTAATTATTTTTTTCCTTTTTCCATAATAATAAGCTGAAAGAATGAAGCAAAATACCCATTAAAAACTTTAACCACCAAGAGAAGGGAACTTTGGCTTGCTTCTTGCTACTGATTCAGTACTGCACTCTAGGTGCACTTTTACAAGGAACTTTAAATACCTTGATTTGGAAAAAATGTCCAGTGTAAATATAAGATGTCATCTTGGACTAGCGCAGAATGTTACACCTCTCATGTACACACAATTATTCGTGATGAGTGAGGAATTCAGTATTTAACCCTACAATATGTACTTAGGCGAAGCTTCCACTAAGCCAACCAGTGATTTGGAAGGAGAGAGGCCAGCATGTTTCAGATTTGATCTAATGCCTTTCTGCATGAGTTAACAGTCTTAGCTACACTTTCAGCTGCTTTCAGGTTTTCAGCGGAGAGTGGAGAGGGCCAGTTATCCTGAATTATGTATGTTCGTTCAATGCACGAAGGAATGGATTTTTATTACCTTCAAATATTTCTTGGCCCAAGCTGAAATTAAGGATATGAGAGACCTCTGACCCTACATTAGGGGCTTGGGTCAGGTGCCTTTTGACATGCTCTGCAGCATGCTCTTGGGCTGACAGATACTCTGCCCTTCACCAGGTAGGGTAACCCAGGACATCTAAAACAGCACTTGGCACCCAAGTCAAAGTTTGTAACTGAACCGAGCTTTTCATCAAATCAATGGAGTTTTGAGGAACAATTCATCCAGCCATGTACAACCATCAACTCTGAGATGAGACAGTGTCAGTGGGAGCTCCCCTAGCTGTACTGCTCCAGCTCTCCATTTGCTACCAGTGGGAGCTAGAAGTCTAGCTCAGGTGTAGACCTCTACAGAAAACAATATTCAGTGATCTGAATATCTCCCCAAGCCCCTTTCTCCTTCTACTCTGGCACCAAACAAAAGCTAATTAGTTTAAATCAATCATATTGGTTTCCTGCAACCTTTGTGGAAGAAGGACAGCACTCACCTCCACTTTAAAAGCCAATAATATCAGTAACACTGATGACAGAAAGTGTTGAACACAAGCCTAACTTCAGCCTTCCTGAATAGGTAGGAACATATTTAAATATTAAACACCCTCAGCAGAGAGAGTCAATGCTACCGAACTCCTTCCAGCACCTTGGCAATGTGATACTGGCCTGTGCTGGTGCACGTGACAGAAACTCTTCACTTGAGCAGGACAGGATTCATCTCACCTAATGAAGGTGTCTCAGATGTAGCAGTTTAAATCTCAGTGGGCCACTGCAGGTTCCTTCTATGTGCTCCTTGCGCTAACTTTACATATGAAGAAAAGTCAAGACTTTTAAAGAGTAATGACTTTCAAACAGATACATTAGGATGGAGTGAGATGGACAGTTTTCTGGAGATGCCCATTTCTCCGTACACAATACTAAGGGAGCCTATGGTGGCCTGGTCAGGATTAAATAACTGCTTTTAAATGAGATGAATCCTACTCAATATTAATGTATTACACAACTCCTGCTCTTCATCACCAGCTCATGCACAGTCTCCCACTGCTCTGACTCCCAGCTAGCAACAAGAAGCATTTTGGCCAATACTCACTGTACTTGGTTTTGGTATGAATGGAGCAGTTCTCCGGGCAGACTTCAGCCACCAGAACAGGACTGAACAAGTTGGGGCAGCACTCCAACTTTGCACATACTCTTCTGCAGAAATCTGCTACCTGATCTGACGTTCGCACAATCTTAACAGTCGCCCTGTATGTCTTCCCTCTGTATCTAGAAAAGAGTACAACAAGACCCCGTGTCACCAATCCAGTGATGTCCTCTGATGCTACAGACCAGAATCTCTTCTGTTGGGGAGATATCTTCCCTAATGAATTTTTGAAGAGTATCTCTCTTGGGAAGGCAAGCAGAATACGTCTACTTGTTTTAGTGGCTCCATTTCAGATGGACTTGAGGAATGAAAGGCACAGTGGAATGGTCCTCGAAGCTGAGGTGTGGACATGATTGGGGAGGAATGCATGTGCAGACTGGCTATATCTGTAGATACAGCAAGAGACGGAAAAAAATCACAGTAGGCTTGGTGAGGATACTACACAGGACAGCATGCCCATACTATGAACTGATGCAAAGTTTTGGGGAGAGGGATGTAGTCTCTCCTCATATATCACTCTGCAATGAAAAGATTATATGCCTTGCAGAGCTTTCTGGTCACTACCTTGTATGTGGGCTGCACTGGAGACTGTCTCTATAAGCCCCCAATACACCTCTGGTCTTCTCCATTGCCATCTTTCTCGAGACAACTCTCACATCACATTCCAGCTCACAAGAAGCCCACAGTTCTATTGTGCCAGCTGTGGTTACTGGGATACACACCCTGTATAGAAGTATCTGAGGGAAACTGTACTGTCTGCCATACGGGGACCAGATGACTTCACCGCTGAGACGTGGGCAATACAAAACCCGAGGAACTAATGAGGAGTGCCTTGAGCTGCTTAACGGGGCTGCAGCAACAGGCCCTAAAAACTGATTCCTACGGGGAATGCTCAGAGCAGAAATCTGCAATGAAAGGTTTGTCTTAAATTTGTTATCCATGTGCTACTAAAACATTTATTTCACTGTTTTATATGAAGTGTTTCTGAGCGATAAATGGCTAAGAAAGATACAGTTACATCCCTGCTGTAATACACTGTAGATGTGAACTCTGAAAAACCAATTATCCCCATAATTTATTAAACAGCAGCACCAAGCTATTGTAAACAGTGAGATAAGGCTTTTAAAACATCTTTTACACATCCTGAGGAATGCAACACAAGAGACAATCATGTGAACGCCTGGTGCTAAGACATTAAAAATGTGCTTAGAGGAGAGAAAAGTAACACACACAAAAGAAAAAGAGGGAGAGACAGTGAAAGAAAGATTATTGGATGGGAGGCAATTAAAGACAAAGATACAGTCATCAGGAAAAATGAGACTAAGCATTTGTGACCCACAGTTCCCTAGCAGAGAATCAGCTGCTGATAGATCTGGAAGAGGAAGAAGAGGAGAAGGTGAAACAAAGGAGACGTGGCCAGAGAGTTAAAATACATAGGATGTGCCTGAACCTTATTCCCTCTCTGAAGGTTTTACTGAGTTGCGCAAAGCAACTTAGAAACCACCTTTTGCTGCTCTCCTTCCCAAAAGCTTTTTCTGGAAACACTGGGGTATGGGAAAAGGGTTTGAAACTGTGGCACATGAAGTGTTACAGAGGGGTACCCAAATGAAACTTGGATCTGAGAACAGCCCAGCTGCAATGTCGCAAAAGCCTTGATCCAAACTACCACCTCAAACCAAAAATCTTCCGGAACCTAAATGAGCATTTCTGCAAGGCACCAGGCTCTGATGCCCCATTTGGTGCCTGACCAAGGACCCCAGGTCATGGAGACAATCCTGGATTCATTCATCCTTATGAATGAATGAATGAATGAATGTATGACTTAATTAGCCAACTCTTCATGCACCCCGACAGACCTGGACAGATGACGTAAAATGGAAAAAGTGTTCCTTCCAGATACAGGGCACTGTTATCCCAGCTTCCCTATGAAAGAGCTGCACAGGCAGGCTAGCTAAAGGGGGTTTGGCAATACCTAATGTCAAAAGAACAAATTCCACAGGCATTTAAATATATCTACTTATAAATGTTTTCTATTTCTTTTCAATGTGTTTGAAAAGGCTCCTGCCCTTATTACTTCTCCAGGAGCCATTAAGTTTAATGACAGCCTAGATCATTAGGCCAGTAAGTCTGACTCCTGTGACAGGCTGCAGAATTTCATTCTGTTACCTTCACCTGACCCCCAACAAATTTGGTTGGACTAAAGCATCACTTCCAGAAAAGCACCCGCCTCCCCTCGAGCATCTCCACACTGGAAGAATCCTGGCAGTGGGAGCACCTGTACCTATATCTCATGAGTCTATGCTTCATTTTGTGTCTGGATGTGTCTGGATTTAACTTACGGTTATTTGTCCTTGTTCTGACTTTCACCACTAGGATGAAAAGACTGCATCTGGTTTTGTTTCCCTGCAAAAGCACTGTAATCAAATTGCCTCTTGATCTTCTTTCTTACAAGCTAAGAAAGCAGCCTGATGGGCATTATTCAAGGATGGCTGACTTCTTCTAACTGTGTGCTTCCTATTGTGTCTGGCTGCCCAGAAAGGACCCATTGTACTAAAGTGCCTGGTGAAAGAAAAAGATGAAACCAGGAAAATGAACAACTGACTGATTTCACAGTCTGGTCTGAATGCAATACACACAGTAATTAACAGAACGGATGGCAAAAATGGAGATCAACATGACTGCATCAACCAGTCTCAATAACCCAAAGTGTTAGTACTGGCTGCAGTAATAATTTTTACATTATTTTGGCCTTGGCAGCACCTCTTTCAACTATAAAGCAGATTCTACTAATATTTTCCATATTCCTCACACACTAAAGATTTTTAACACAAACACCACCAAATCCAATCGTGAGCTGTTCTAGGACAGCCATGTGGGAAGAGCTCCTTTGGATATAATCAGAAAACCCTTTTCCACTAGCATCACTCAAAAAATTACCAACTACCGATATTTCTATTGATGTTTCCATACTTGGTCTTCTATCTTCCCAACCACTTTTAAGCAGTAAGTAACCTGTATGCACAGCATGGCAGCACCGGAGACTTGGAAAACAGCGGTGTCAAGCATAACGCTGTCAGTTTTCTTAGAAATCACTGTTCTTTTAAAAAAGATTTTTCAGCTAAAGCCAAAGGAATCTCCCTCTCCTCTCCCCTCTTCTCTGCCCTCAGATCCCCCAAACTGGAGAAACCCTTATTGCTGAAACTATTTCCATGAACATTATACTCAGCGTCTTTGCTGATCCATGAGCAACAATATTAAGCTAACAGCACTTTGCTGGCAGTATCGTTCTTTTGTTGAAGCTTCCTTTGGTGGTATCAGAGATTCACAAGAACAAAATGTCTTCTAGAAGCTCCAGCTGGGGACCATTGTCTGATGATGTGAAAAGCCTTATGCTGAAAACACTTCAAATGGCAGAGCATTGAGACTACCCTCATTTTCAAAAGTCTCATCATAAGGATACAGCCCATAGTTCTGACAATCCTTAAGACTATTTTGAACAACTCAGTGGCTAAAAGCCTCAATTTCCTTTTGGGGGACCAAATACTCCTGTCTATTCTTTTGCAAGAAATTTCCAATTTGTCTTTCTAGCTTAAAGTCTGCCAAACTTGAGAAATCTCCAGGAAACACTAGCTACTCACAGCACACAACCAAAGTCTCTCTGCATTGGATCTACCAGAAGCAACTTACCAGTACAGCAGCAGAAATTATCGAACATCCACTTCATTGTGTTTGAATCAGACTCTGCCTGTGTGGGCCATTCTGACTGCCAATGACAGAAAACCCTGAAGTTTTCATCAAAATGCTGATACCCTTGAAGCTAATCAGTGTATCTTGAATACCAAGGATTTTGCAAATAATCCTAGTCTAGGTAAAATCAATAAAAATGTAGTAGTTGTTTTCCTCCAAAGCTGTTTAATCATCCAGGCTGAGGGAACTGGGGTTGTTTAGTTTGGAGAAGAGGAGGCTGAGGGGAGACCTTATCGCTCTCTACAACTGCCTGACAGGAGGGTGTAGTGAGGAGGGTGTTGGTCTCTTCGCCCAAGTAACTAGCGATAGGATGAGGGGTAATGGCCTCAAGTTGCATTAGGGGAGGTTTAGATTGGATATTAGGAAAAATGTCTTTACTGCAAGAGTGGTGAAGCATTGGAACAGCTGCCCTGGGAGGTGGTGGAGTCACCATCCCTGGAGGTATTCAAAAACCATGTAGGTGTGGCACTTTGGGACATGGTTTAGTAGGCATGGTGGTGTTGGGTTGACAGCTGGACTAGATGATCTCAGAGATCTTTTCCAACCTTAATGATTCTATGGTATTTTTTACTCTTTCAGACAGGATTCAGAAAGGGGCCTGGAATTGTTCTGGTTGTAAGGGCATGCTTTAATTCTCCTCCTGGTTATAGAAGGAGAGAGTTTAAGTCATGCCACTGGTGCTACTGACTTCTGTCTCCAATATCTGGCACAGAAGGCCACCTGATCACACTAATTCACCCTCGCAGTGCTTCAAGAGTATGTGGCAGAGCTGATATGGAAGACGAACCAGATTGTATGAGCTGTAGCTTTGTGCTGACCTTTGAGGAGCACTGTTAATAACTGGCTGCCACTTGGACTTGATATCACTGATTGCAATCCTTTGGGGTTTTCTATTCAGCCAGCTGTCCAGCCAACCTTCCACTCATCACACGTACATCCAGTCCACAACTCCACAGCTTGCCTATAAGGACGCCATGGGAGACTGTGTTGAATGCCTTGCTAAAATCAACGTAAATAACTTCCACTGCTTTTTCCTTAACCATCAAACCAGTTATCGTATCAGGCACAACCTGCCTTTTGTAAATCCATGCTGGTTCTTGCCAGTCACCTGTTGGTCCTGCATGTTCTTGGAAATGGCTTCCAGAAAGATTTGCCTAATAAACTTCCCAGGAATGTCAGGGTAACATCTTGCAGTTACTTGGATTCTCCTTCTTGCCCTTCTTGAGGAGGGGTGTGATGCTTGCCTTTTTCCAGACATCAGGAAACTTCCCTGATTATCATCATCTTTCAAACATGACAGAGTGGCCTTGCAATGACATTGGCCAGTTCCCTCAAGCAGAGCTGGCTGCATCCCATCCGGTTCCATGCACTTGTGAACATCCAGTTTGTTTATAGTGTCTCTGGCTTCTTTTCCATCTACTGTGGATAACACTTCATTCCCTCAAACAGTAAACAGGGACCTAGGAAGCCTGAGAGCAATCCTTGTTAGCAAAGGCTGAGGCAAAGACGACTTCCAACACCTCAGCATCATCTATCACAAGCGAAAGGCAGTCTTCTAAAGCATCCCAGTGAAAAGACTTTCTTTGAAATGCAGCTTCATAAATAAGCAATGGTGTCTGTGATGGGGGGTAAACACACCTAGAGTTCAGCAACTGGATCTGGGCAGATCTCAAAATTTCATTTAATGAAGGAGTCCAGGAATACTCAACTTTCTTATTTTGATTAATTGGACTTCATCCAAGACCCAGGATATAACTCTCTGCACACACTGGTACTGTTTATGTCCAAAGTCCTGTGAAAATGGTTAAGTCCGAACAGCCCCCACTCACCTCCCTTAGGAATGAAAGCCCTTAAAAAGCATCAAATCCCTCAAACAGTTATGTAAAATTGGGAAGCCAAATCTAGATGCAGGCACTGAACTTAAAGCATTGAAACTAGAAGGGCCGAGTGCCCAACAGCTTTGGCTGGCCCTCATGGGAATTCAGAGGATCGGGCCTGACAGTTCTAACTCATCATCACCAATAAATCAAGTCTGACTATTTTCACAGAGAGCCAGCAGTACTGATGGGAAGCGACTGCCATCACACACTGCAGACACATCTCTTCGGACAATCTAAATTGTTTATCTTCTTTGCAAGGCGAGTGTAATTGATTCTGCGCTGGTCACTCGTGACAGCAGAGTGAACTAAATGCAGGTTGCCCTAGGACTGAGATAATGCATCCCTGGCAGTGCATAATTTGGCATTTGGGCCAGTGGGAAAAACAGCCTTCTCTCCACCATCCTCCTCCCTCCCCTTTGCTCTACCCTACTGCAGCCGTCGCTGCAAACAAACAACAACATTGTCAAGATCCAAGGAGTTGTCAGTTTACATCAGAAGGAAGGCGGTGACACGACATGTCACATTACAGCACAGATGCTCCAGCTGGATGTAGAGCTGTCATCATTAGCAGTAAGACACCACTGGGAGCCGGTGTAGCTGGAAGTCGGTGTAGACAGGCGTTTGCTCGTTATGGGCCTCTGTTTAAGATTCTGCAGCACAACTGACTGTCATACCTGATGTAACGTGTCATGTGCCGTTTGTGCATCCCAGGGTATCTGACTTCATGAACATGTTTTCTTTTCTGCTTCTGCACAACCAAATGCAATTAAAACCCCGGTATGCTTCTTGATGAAGCGGCTCAAGGAAACTCAGGAAGGAAAAAAGAAAGAAGTCCTAGGGTAGCCAAGCAGTCTTAGGGCATGTCAACCCATTGTCTCCCACTCTTAGAAGTACTCAAACTACCTACAGGCAAGCTGGTATGACCAGCCAGCACCTCTCTGCGAACAGAGCTCCAGCCTCAGAAGCCAGATAGCTACAGCAACAAGGTGCTGTCCAACCCCATGAGCTCCGTCTCCTCAGGAGCCAGAGGACGATGCCGCACTGAATGAGAATACATTTCTATGCATAGAAGTCACTCCAAAACATGCTGCCCCAGCTCTGAGCCTGTAATGACCCATTTTGTGGCTTGATAAAGTTGAAATACGTTGCTTGACTCACTAAAGAGCTGAGACTGCTGCCTCTTGGGGTAGCCATCATACAGGAACACGTACACAACCTGTGACTGGCTGACCAAAACAAAATACAAAACTTTCTTGCTGGAAAGCGTTGGTATACCTCTATCTGGCAGTCTATGTGGATATACGGTGTATCCCAGCAGGCTGGCTGCCCTGCTAAATAGATGGGAGGAGGAAACAGACACAGGAAGGAGTAAGTATAAATGTAATGGAGGAAGGTAACAGAGATAGAAGTGCTCATTACGGTATGATTAGCACATCAGG